>SRMA01025321.1:203396-387920 GCA_007224835.1 Danionella cerebrum
ATATATATATATATATATATATATAAATACAAATACCTAACAAACAGTTCTAAGCACTTTTGTTCCATCGTGCTTTGAAAACACAAGCCATGGCACAGCTCTTGTACTTCCAAGGTTTGTCCCTTCTTTCACCCCTAGATGACACTAGTTTGGGCTCTGTAAAATGAAACTGAAATACTTTAAGAATTGAATTACCTTTCAAATATTGCAGCATAACTCTTGCAATGTTTGTTCAAAATCAAAAATACCAAAATGAATCATCTTTCAGAAACCCACAGATTATATTTGTAATTGAAATTTAATAGGCCGGTTGTCATTTCTACTTAATTCAAAACAGCCACTGTGGTCGGCACATGCACCGGAGCGTGCAGAGATTTCTAGGGGTTAAGATTAATTTATTTATTACATTCATTTATTAAGAAACATTTATTTCAACATCACATTTTTCACTCTTCCCAGAATAAAGTGGGAATAAATATTTTTAGTGCTGTTGTAAACCTTAGAAATACTTTTTTGCTATAAAAAAATACCCCAGTGTCTCCATCTTCTGATGCTACTTTAAGCAAGAGAATGCTCTGGTCAGGTTTCTTGAATCCTGTCTGGTTTCTTGAACCTGACAATGAGTTCACGGTACTCAAATGTTCTCCACAGTCACCAGATCTCAATCCAGTGGAGCACCTTTGGGATGTGGTGAAAGGGGAGATGTGCAGTTGACAAAATCTGCAGCAAGGTGTGGTGAGGCAGGTGAGTTCTGCACTTTTGAGTATTAACCCCATTCATTTTAACCTTAGTATAGACACTTGATCTCAGTGAAGAGGGCGTGGCTTAATGGACAAGTGATACAAAGTGAGCTTAATTGTTTGAAACCAGCTGCACACTTGAATTAAATATCCTTTATAAGTAAATATCACTCTATAAAATAAAAGAATGCCCTTCTGTCGCATGCACCCTTGATCAAAAGGATGTGTCCCGACCCTCACTTGATGGGTGCTGGTGTAAGAGTCAGCTGACCCCTAGAATAACCGGATAAAGGATCAATAGACTAGTGTAGACAGCATTCTCAATTGAATGTGCATGGAAGTTTCATGAGGAGAGCTAACTTAATGGACAAAACTTGCCGGATTCTGGCAAGGCGAGCGGATATTTCCAGCAGAAACGTAATGGAGTGAAACGCTCAAGGCAGCTCTGACCGCATCGCCAGCGAGGGAGACTCAGTTAGACAAAGAGTCTGGCTTTGTGCAGCTTCAGAGAGGCCAGAGCCCTCTCCTCTCCAGCCTGACTGCTGATCCTGATTTACTGCACCCGTGGGCTGGGAGCACTTAACACACTCGCTCTCGAAGCCAGATTCTTAGACATGTTCACTTTCAATATTCATGCAATCGGATAGGTCCTCCAAATACTCTTCAAGGCATTAGAATGGCCACCAAGCGCAGAAACGTTACACGTGAAGCGTGGTGTTCATATTCTACATGCATCGCTCCCCAAAACTCCTAACGTGGGCCATTTAATCATGAACTTGTGTGTAGGGCATTATTAATGTTTAATTCATAGATTAATCAACTTTCTCCAGGCTCTACAGAGCCATCTGTCACTCTGCCGACGCTCTACGTTTATGTGTTAATTAGCAATTATATTTAACCAAGCAGAGGTGTGCAGTGCCCCACAGCAAATCTTCATTAAATTTTCATCACTCACATTCCTGCACGAGGTGCGCAAGAAGAGAACAGGGCCCCGAATGAAGAAAGTGAAATATTAAAGGCTTTCGGTGCAATACGTCACTTTGAAGTTTTACAGTTTCCAGTCATAATCTTGAGGTGAAACGTGGGTTTTTAGAGGTTTGTGGGCAAAATATAAAAAAAAAATCTTTGAAACTTTTCACACTAAATTCTCCACAGTTACAATGACGCTATCCACAATAGGAAAAGTGGAGCCCCAAAGTGTCATGGCTGTAGTAGGAGAAAAAAAAATCGATGGAAGGGAAACAAACATTTAGGAGGGAAAAAATAGATGATAGGAGAACAAATATTGGTGAAAAAATGCCTTTTTTGCGTTCCCTCGTAAAGACACCGGAAGTGAGCTTAAGTCTTGTATACGCTTATAAAATTGTGTTTAATATATATTTTTCATATATTTTTTCCACCCAGATTCCTTTCTCTTACCATTGTTTTTTTGTTTGCATAGCCTCATGTTTTTCCCACCCTGATTGTTTTTTGTTCCCTACCATAGATTTTTTTTATTTTTTTTATTTTATTTTCTCTTACCGCCATGACCCTTTAGGGGCTCCGTAGAATAAAAGTGTTTTAATATTAGTGTTTAATATTTTATTACACCCTGATTTTTTTACTGCCTACCATTTGCTTTTTTTCGCCCACCTTTATTTTTTCCACCCGGATTTCTTTCTCCTACCATTGTTTTTTTTTCTTGCATAGCCTCATGTTTTTCCCACCCTGCCTGGTTTTCTCCTACCGCCATGACCCTCTGTTGCTTACATTGACAGCATTGTCATTATCATTGGTGTCTTTAATAGAAATCAAATAATCACAAAGTATTTTAGACTCGTTCATATTTCTACTCCCTTATTGTGAAAGCAGTTGCACCAGGTTAATTTTAGACCAATCAAGTGTATATTTTTAGTATGGCACACCTGGCAGTATCTCATGGCGCAGCACATTGATCTAATCTATCAAATCAGATCTGATCTATGAGAGTGTGAACAGGGGAAAAAAGGAATTTTTCCAGATATTTGGAAACAGGCTTCATTCATATTTGGAAATAAATCACCACAAACTCAAAGCCATTCAACTGAGACGATTTAGCATGAAGCTTGCAACGGTTTATAACACAACCTGGGAGGTGCGTTTTGGATTCACGACAAAACTGACATGTGTTTATTTCACGGTTACGGATTAAACTTTTCTACTTCGCACTGCTAGAGCGTCCTTGAGACCTTGTGCCTTGTGCATGTCGGTACAATGATGGTACATCTGGTGATTGTGTCTTCACTAAATTGTATTCTTGTTTCCAAACTGGTCCCAGTAGTCGTCACAGCACTTTCCTGTTAGCTTCGTTCGGTTAAATTCTGTGGTAGAACTAAAAATATTTCAACTTGTGATTAACTGTTGTGATAGAAATTTTCCTATGTAATGTCTCCATCTAGTGGTTATATTGAGAAATGTAATTTGAGAAACTTTAGAGCATACGTCACACTTAGTCCCGCCCTTGAGCAGGAGGAAGTTAGAAAAGCACATGCGCTTCTCTTTGTCTTCCTCTTCTCTTGCTGTTCTTGGAGCTGAGCACTCTCTCAGGAGTCTCTCTTTGTTTCTCCCTTTTCTTTCTTTCTCTTTCTTTTCTATCTCTATTCTTTTTATTTCTTTTTCCTCTTTTCTCTTCTGGCGTTCGTTTATATTTCTAATAGGCTCTTAATATGCGCTAAACCACGTTCTTCTTCCACGTTAGAGTCACGTGTGTAGGAAATGCGTTAAGACTGCTTATCTTGATAAATAAATAGCCGCCTTTGCTGTGTTCTAACTCAAACGGTCTTCAGTGTTCATTATCAATTAAGAAAGTATATTTTTCTACAACAATTTGGCGTTCCTGGAGACTTCGAACCAAACCAAACACTTTTTGGGTCGAATGAATGAGAGGATCTCGTCTGATGCGACGTGAGCAGTCACGTGCATGAATGGAATTCCTGTTTCTGGACAGAGGAGACGTCTGATTTGGCCGATCAGCATACATCTGTTCAGCGTTGGATTCAAAGGCGAGTAAAATTCTAATATCTCAGTTATTGATTTTCTCTCACGCATAAGATTTTGAAGTAAAGCATGGTCCATGTATGCGATGTGTATTCCGGAATAAAGGGTTAATTATATGTTACTCTGCGTACGGATTATTACTTTAAGAGACGAACAAACATTGCGTTATCTTCTAGTGATAATTTGAGTAGCACGTAATAAATCGCTTGGTCAACGTAATAGGAGTGTAACTCTAGAGAGAGTTCTCCGCGAGGTTACGTTTGATATGGTCTTTATGCATGAAAAGAGTTCATGTGACATAGATTATTTCTCTGAGTGAAATAATTTGTGGTGAGGGTGCGTGTGATTAAATATTATTGAGATATTAAGAGACTTGATAATGTTCACCGAGAAAGAGATGAGATTGGAGCACAGCAAAGTCGCACAGCAAAAATAAAAAAGCGCTCTAAAAAGTAACTAAACTATCTGAACATGAAACTTATGCAACGTAATAATGAGAAGAATCTTTGACTTAATATACTTTTAAAGTGAAAAGCTTGATTTTTGTGATAAAAAACTCTTAAAACCATACAAAATGAAGAAGCTATTCAAGAAGACCACATGGTCCTCTTCCTGCTTTTCTTTCCAAATTTCAAAATGGCTGATATAACAAAGGAAAACCCTTCCCCCTAGCAATAAAAGTTCCAAAGTGAGTGCTAGAGGAGATAGTGGGGGTTTTATGACGACTACAGAGAGATGAAGAAGCAGTAACTTGAATGCTCATGAGGAAGACAATAGAATTGACTAATACAGATGTTGAACAAGTATTTAATGATGAGAGAAACTCTGAGCAATATTACTGTATAAAAGAAAATTTATTTGATGAGTTTTAATGTGATATTGTAATTATACAATGCAAATAATTCTCCTGTGAGAACTTATATTTTCAGGCAATGGGAGAACCTGAACGATGGAGATTTGTGCAAGACTTAAGAGCTGTAAACGATGCGGTAATATCGAGAACATTGAATATACCAAATATTCAATCTTTGATTTCTTCTATCCTTTCTGAGTGTGAATGGTTTTCTGTGGTGGATCTGGCCAATGTTTTTTATTTTTGTGTGTGTGGATATTGACGGTCAATTTTGGGTTTGTTTTTCTTTTTGAAGGAAAAGCCTGTGTCAAGGGTACTGTGAATCTTCAACAATCTTAGAAACAGTTTAGACAGTTTAGAGTTAGGTTCTGGATCAGTACTTTTACAGTACATTGATGACTGTCTGATTGCAAGCCCAACAGAGAAGCAATGTGAAGAAGACACAGTGAAACTGTTGAAACATCTAGCACAAGATGTACACAAGGCAAGTATTTCTAAATTGCAGTGAATTGTTCAACAGGAAGTAAAGTTTTTGAGTCATTTGATCTCAAAACAAAAGAAAACAACTGGAGGTGAGTAGAATGGAGGCAATAGAGAACATTATGAAACCGACGACAAAGAAGCAACTTTTGTCTTTTCTAGGAATATGTTCCTATTGCAGGACTTTCATTCCAAATTTTTCTTGCTTAGAGGCTCCTCTAAGTGAAATCATCCATGGAAAAGTTTGTTGGCGAACAGTGTTATTACTTGGACACCAGCAGCAGAACTCGTATTTCAGGACTTAAAAGGAGCTTTTACATCAACTCTTGATCTTTCTGATCCTACCAAACACTTTGTTCAAACAGTGAATGGAAAAACATGGATGCATGACATCTGTGTTATTGCAGGATCATGGAGGTAAGTTACGACCGGTTGCTTATTTCTCCTCAAAATTGGATCCTGTTGCTGCAGAACTTCCATTATGCTTGCGTTTCGTCGCGGTTGCTGAAAAAGCAGTGAATGCCTCACAAGACATTGTTGGGTATGGTGAGTTGACACTGCTCGTACCACATTCTGTCTCGCAACTGTTATTAGAACAAAAAAACAGCTCATATGACAGCGGCGAGATGGTTGAGGTATAATACTGTTTTGTTGGAAATGCCTAACATAACTGTGAAAAGATGTAATGTGCTTAACCCTGCAACTCTTTTGCCAACAGAGTTTGATGGTGAAGCGCATTCCTGTGTTGATGTGGTGGAATGAAGTTTGTTCTCCTAGGGTTGATCTGAAGGAGATACCTCTACAGAATCCTGAGATGGTGATTCTTTGTGGATGGATCAGCTTACAGAAGTGGGGAGACTGGGTTGAACTGTGAAGGATATGTGGTATTTACACAACATGAGACATTACTAGCTGCATCTCTTCAGTCATATTTTTCTGCTCAAGCTGCTGAATTTGGTGGTTTGACTGAAGCTTGTAACTTGGCTAAAGATAAACGTGTAACTATCTATACTGATAGTCGATATGCGTTTGGAGTTGTTCATGATTTTGGAACTTTATGGAAGCATAGAGGTTTCCTTACATCATCAGGAAAACCTATTGCACATCATATGCTAATTTCTAACTTGTTGGATGCTATTCTGTTACCCAAGGAAGTGTCTGTATGTAAATGTGAAGCTCATTCTGGTGCAGAAGATTTTGTTTCACAGGGTAATGCTAGAGCAGATGCAGCAGCAAAGAGTGCAGCGAGAAAGGTGATGTCTGTTCCCATCATGACTAAGGTGTGTACTCCTACAGTAGACATTGCAGGATTACAATCTGGAGTTCCTCATGAAGAGAAAGAGGTATGGAGGAAACATGGTTGTACATTGATAGAGGGCATCTGGACTGGGCCAAATGGAAAACCATGTTTGCCTAAAAGATTTTTTCCATACTATGCTAAGATAGTACATGGGAAAGATCACGCCTCAAAAATGCAATGATAGACAGTTTGAGACAACACTGGTATGAGAAAGGTTTTGTAATATACTCTCAGAACTTTTGTGAACGATGCGTTATTTGTGCTACAAATAATGTTGGGAGAGGTGTTAAGATGATGCAAGCTGCTCACCCACAACCAAACAGATCTTTTGAACATTTGCAAATGGATTTCATTGAGTTAACACCAAGTGAAGGAAAGAAATATTGTTTAGTAATTTAGGATATGTTTTCAAAATGAGTTGAAGCATTCCTTACAGCTAAACAGAATGTAAGTGCAGTGGCAAAATCGTTGTTTGCTGAGGTGATTCCTAGATGGGGAATACCACAACGGATTTCCAGTGATAATGCTACTCCATTTGTGAACAATGCACTTCAAATGGTTGGTGAGTATTGATCTGAAACATCACTGTGCTCATCATCCTGCTAGTACATGTGCAGTAGAAAGAGAGAATGGAACTCTCAAGAACAAGCTAGCGAAGTGTTGTGAGGAAACAGGACTCACATGGGTAAAAGCTCTCCCTCTCGTACTCTTACATATGAGAACGAGAATCTGGGGTCGAGCACGATTGAGTCCTTTTGAAATTATGATGAGACCAGCTAATACTGGCATTGGACATTCAGGTCCTCCGAGAACATTGACTAGCGAATGTGAAGATGAAATGCTTGTGTATTGTATGAACTTGTCTTCTGTTCTGAATTCTCTGCACAGAACAGTAACTGACACAAGTGGACCTTTATGATCTGAAACCTGGAGACTGGGTGGTGGTGAAGGATTTTAGAAGAAAAAACTGGCAATCTAAACGCTGGCAAGGACCCTTCCAAATTCTTCTTACAACACAGACAGCAGTGAAAGTAGCAGAAAGAGCTACTTGGGTGCATGCTAGTCACTGCAGAAAGGTTCCGGAGCCTGCTGCAGGAGTCTAGTGAAGGAGTCTGTTGAAGGAGTTTGATGAAGGAGCCTGCTAAAAGAACATAGGTATCGATAACCAGTAATGGAGTTTAAGTTGACCTGGATCAGTTTTTGTTTTTGTGGTTCATAAGGGAGGTGGACTTGAGCGATCGACATCTGCAAGAGAGTCACCTGCAAGAGGAATCTGAAGGAAAGGTAGAATGTGTTACCAGATACATCAACGAAGGTAACCTATGGCCTTGGATTTATTACCTCTGCAAACATCCTTGTGAGTATTTCTCATTTACTGGTTATTCATAGACCAGGGGATGTTCATGGAACAAAAATGGAAGCTTGGTCACTTTTACTCTTGACAGGAGTAACTAAGGCAGATGCGGGTAAATTCTGGTGTGTGACAGAACAAATCACATCAGATTCATACGAGATGGTAGTTGATGTTGAAGTGATTCAACAAATTCCTTCCCCAGCGTTAAAACAAATAATAGATTTAATTCCAAACCCTGATCAAATTATTAGTGATTTGGATATAACAAATAGAGTGGAAGTTATGAAAACTACTAAATTATCAAAAGATGCAAAACAGGTTAAAATAAGATGTGAGAGAAATCATGCTTGTACATTATGATTACTTCAACATGAAAGTTTAAACCTTAACTGAAGTTGTTGGATATGTTTGCAGATGAATCAGGAATGGCAGACAGAGCAAATTACTATTGATCTAGTAAAACAAAATCAATGTAAAATTCTCAAAGCTATGGCTATTATAACGTTATTTGGGAAAAGCATTTGAAAATAAAGTGAGTTTAGACAACATTCAAACTAATTGTTCTACTGATAAACCTATGTATTCAAAACTAAGTTTTGAAGTAACAACAACAAAAGCAAAAGTGTGCATATGTTCAAAGGAGGGAAAATATGACGTAGGGTTATTACAATGCAACATGAAAATAACCTTAAAGAAGAACAATGTTCAAGCTTAGATAAAAATGGAATAACTGTTGATTTCTATTATCCATTTTCAAAATTAGATTCAAACTACTGGCTGCAGTATGGGTATGTGGTACAAGAGCATATCATCAACTTCCTCAGAAATGGAGAGGGTGTTGTTATGCTGCCTTACTTTCAACGGGTACGTCAGTTCTAATACAGGATGGTTCAATTGAAAACTCGCGTGCAAAAGAGACATAAATAGAATACCAAGATTTAATGGGTATGTTTTATCAGATCTATGGACGTCACCGGCAGCGAACATAGGATGGTCTTTATTTCTAGAAGGTGGTACGACAATGGCGTTGAATAAAATCAATGGGTTAGCTTACAGTATGTTATCCTTAGCTAATGATACTGAAGTTGCGTTACGATTTATCAATAATGAAATGAGAAACATTAGAGATGGGGTTATTCAAAATAGACTGGCTTTGGATATTCTTACAGCAGAAAAAAAAGGGAGGAGTCTGTAAATTATCAGGTATTTCTTGCTGTTTCAATATCCCAGACGAATCCAAGAATATATCAAACATAATACAACACATGAAAAATTCTATAGTAATACAGTAGTAGATAATTCATGGTTTTCATGGTTCTTAAACCTGGGAAGTGGATGGTTCCATTGGATGATGTACACGATTGCCCTGGTGATATTTATGATCTTGCTGATCATCATTTGCCTGCCTTGTCTTTTGCGATGCATCTCGACCTTGTTGCAAAAGGCTGTCACTTCGGTCATCACAATGGAAGGATATATTAAATGGTGAAAATGATGGATGAGGAATGGAATGCAATATTTGATGATTTAGAAAACATTCCGAATTGAGAAATTGTTCTTTTGGTAATCAATCATTTTAGTGTGTCCAGGAAACTGGAGACATCAGAGGAACTTTGGAGACATCAGAGGAACTTTGGGAAAGGGAAACCTCAGAGGAACTTTGGGACAACTGGAAACCTCAGAGGAACTTTGGGACAACTGGAAACCTCAGAGGAACTTTAGGACGACTGGAAACAACAAAGGAACTTTGGGACAATTTGGGACAATTGGAAACAGAAAGACTGTGACGAATACGAGGACAATAATACATTGCAATAAATGTTATGTTTTGTATTTCATTGTTGAACACATTGTACACACAGCAAACGGCATAGATATTAGTTAGAGGTATGAAAGTCTTTTACTTCTTGTCAAACAAAACGACAGGGGGATGTTTGGCTTCATATACTCCAGGACGGTGTTTGAAGGTCTGTATCTTGACAAATTTATAAATAGATTTCTCGGCTAGTTTCAATTAGAAAGGGGAAAATTTTCCTCAATACCAGGTACTTGACCTTTCGATACCGTTGTGGGAAAAGGAAGAATGTGTTGTTTTTTAGGATATTTAGGTAATGCATGTAATGCTAATTAGAATGTTAGATAATACATGTTTGCGTTTGATTTTAGTGTGCTATAATTTGCTTGTTTATTATGAGAAGTGAATTAGAATTTTAATAATTTTGCTTGTTTATTATTAGAAGTGTTTTAACATTTTATAGTGGAAGAAGAACGTTGAGTAAAGTAATTAATGAAAATATTGTAGAAAACAAATTTTGGGTTACAATATTGAAAAAAAATAGTCATACATTGCTTAACCGGATTTTTATTTACAGTATTAGATATCTTACTTTTGGAAAATTATTTTTGTTGTCTTGTGACAAAAGGAGGGAATGTGATAGAAATTTTCCTATGTAATGTCTCCATCTAGTGGTTATATTGAGAAATGTAATTTGAGAAACTTTAGAGCATACGTCACACTTAGTCCCGCCCTTGAGCAGGAGGAAGTTAGAAAAGCACATGCGCTTCTCTTTGTCTTCCTCTTCTCTTGCTGTTCTTGGAACTGAGCACTCTCTCAGGAGTCTCTCTTTGTTTCTCCCTTTTCTTTCTTTCTCTTTCTTTTCTATCTCTATTCTTTTTATTTCTTTTTCCTCTTTTCTCTTCTGGCGTTCGTTTATATTTCTAATAGGCTCTTAATATGCGCTAAACCACGTTCTTCTTCCACGTTAGAGTCACGTGTGTAGGAAATGCGTTAAGACTGCTTATCTTGATAAATAAATAGCCGCCTTTGCTGTGTTCTAACTCAAACGGTCTTCAGTGTTCATTATCAATTAAGAAAGTATATTTTTTCTACAACACTGTAAATTTTTTTTGTGAAATATTAACTGGAAATATCTGGAAACAAGTGAAAGTAAACCAATGAAATTTGCCTCTCTTATGTTATCATGCCAAATTCACCAGGGTCTGCAGGTGTTTCCAAAGTTTCTGTGGTCATATTATCATTCAAATGGCCAAGAAATCAGAGAATTTGAGCACAGTTTATTAACTTGCTGATATGTATCATTTTAGGTACATGGAAAGGAGAGCAGAGATAAACTTGAAAACAACCTTCATCCTCAAGTGACGACTAAACCAGTTTGTCTCTCTGGTGATGATTTGATTGATTCACAACATGATGGTCATGCATATTCATGCGCAAATTCCACTTGTACAGAATGTGGAGCAGCACAAATCCTTTCCTCTCAGAACTTTGGCAGAACTCAAATGAGCTAACAGGAAGTTGAAAAGTGATAAATGGCACCCGGGACTGCTTTTGAGTTTAGGGAAAAGATGTGCGTCTGTGTTTTCCGCTGGAGCAACATCATCAACACTAGATGGCTAAAGTTGCAGAAGTATTTTTAGAATGTTGTCAATGTCTAACATAAAACAAAACCCTTTCTTTATGATTTTCTAGAGCTGAAATAGAGATTGGTGGCACAGTGGGTAGCACTGTGGCCTTTTAGTTGAAAGGTTGGCGGATCGAGGCTCCTTCCTGGAAGGAGTTTGCATGTTCTCCCTGTGCTTACGTGGGTTTCCTTCGGGTACTCCGGTTTGAGATTGTTCAAATTGGTTGTTATGGTAAACAGTGTGGTTGCTATGAGGGAGTCAGTGACATAATATCTAACATTTACCAAAGCTAAGATTTCAGGAAATTTGGTTACTAGGGTAAAATGTTTAGTTGCTAAGGAGCTGTCAGTGATGTTATAAAAAAATTAAGTTTTGTTGGTATGATTGCTATGATGCCTCTATGAATTTTCCAAAGTTGAGATAGAGACATGCCAAATTGGTTGCTATGGTAAAGAGTGTGGTTGTTATGGGGGATTCAGTGCATAATATAGTGATCCCATGTCATGATGAGTATTATAAACCAACCCCCATGTCTCTAACATTTACCAAAGCTAAGATTTCAGGAAGTTTGGTTACTAGGGTAAAATGTTTAGTTGCTAAGGAGCTGTCAGTGATGTCATAAAAAAATTAAGTTGTTGCTATAATTAACTGAAACCAACCCCCATGCCTTTGAGATTTCCCAAAGCTGAGATAGAGATATGTCAACTTGTTTGCTATGGTAAAGAGTGTGGTTGTTATGGGGGATTCGGCGCATTAAATAAAGACCCTCATGTCATTATGAGTAACAAAAACTGACCTCCATGTCTCTAACATTCACAAAAGCTACGATAGATATCAGAAATCACCCATTTCCTCCTTTTGGGGTATTTTCTTATTTCGCTTTAGCAAATTTTTGCTTATTTTCGATGGCATTATAAGTCATTGGCAAATCTTTTACCCTTTCTAGTGCTGGGAGTTCATTTACTTTTGCAGAGATGTTCTTGCACAGACTGTTAACCTCCACAAGTGTGGTCAGTTTGAAACTTCTATTAGGTTCTCAGTTACACTTTTACAAAGTTTGACCCCATGTTAAGTCAATGGAAGCTTTCCCAGGATGCTCAGCGATTTACCAGAATTACATGAGTGGTACCCGTCTGATAAGATACAGTTGGCTACAGTTTGAACGGTAAAAAGTCGAGCCAATGACACACAAGTGGAAAATTAATCTTCAGTCTAATAAAAAAAAAAAAGAAGTGTTGTCTGTAAAGGCATTGCAAATTGTAAAAACATTTATAATTCTGTGTAAAAAAATAACAAATAATATCCTCATTTAACTGGACCTCATTAACCACTGGAATACACCACAGAACTGCCTACATTACCTATTCCTCTTAAAGAGTGTCAGAAGATTCCTTTCTCAAACCCTTAAACTCGGTTTTATGAGGGGAACCCAGAGCAGCGGGACCAGCTCAGATGACCAGCGCCTCATTGTCAGGATTTATCTCGCTCGAGAGTCATCCACATTCCTGATGACAGGACGAATGCCTCGGCATCCTGCCGAGAGCGTTAAAATCACTCTCGCGCTGAGGCAGATTTCGCCTCGACAGATGCA
The DNA here is from genome assembly GCA_007224835.1 of Danionella cerebrum. Taxonomy (NCBI): domain Eukaryota; kingdom Metazoa; phylum Chordata; class Actinopteri; order Cypriniformes; family Danionidae; genus Danionella; species Danionella cerebrum. Next base: position 216,153 of record SRMA01025321.1, read on the forward strand.
TTAACATACAGTGGCCCTGCGCCACCCCATCAATCTGCTTTTTGGGACCCACCATCGTTCTCTGGGCCTCCCTGTAGAAGCCCAAGAGCCTGAATCGCTCTCCTCGCCACACAACCTTCAAAGCCCAGAGATATCTTTTGGGAAATCCTGGTGCAAACTTTAAACTGATCGTTCTTTATTTGCTTTAACCTCTTGAATCTTTCCCTTTCCGATTACTGAAGTGATCTAGAAGTCTTCTGGGGACTTGATTTGTAAGATGATTTTTTAAAATAAATGTTATGTGCCAGAGGTGTAAGACACACTCACAATGAGATCTCAATCTGACGTAATTATAATTCAGTTAACGAAGTCAACGCAGAATTTATTTATGTGTTAAGTTTGACTAAAGAGTTTCAGGAGGCTGCATGATCAATCTTAAAATCAAACCACCCAGCTGAAGCATTTTTACAATGTCCCCGCCACCCCTACATCTCTTCCTCTCATTGATTGGGGGCGGGGGTCCTCCAAGACAGCTCGCCTTCTTACTTCAAATCCAATTTTGTATCAAAGCTCCTCAGCAAACTCGCGAAGAATGTCTACACAAAACTCCAAACCACACGCTAAGACAATGAGCAAATCACACTGAGAACACTGAGCAAATCACTGCTTTGTAAAATACATCGGCAAAATGTCTTCTTAATATTTTTAAAAGTGTAGATGGAACATTCTAGATTTTTAAGAATTTCACATATATGGAGCAGCTACTGCGAAGGTGCGACATTTCATTCAAACCCACGTCTCTATGACTTTCCTAAGCTGAGGTAGAGATATGGCAGAATTGGTCAGTGACCTCATATAATGGCCCCCATGTCACTATGTTTCTTATAAGCTGAGATTTTTATAAAAAGACCCGGCTGTGACACTAGGGTTCAAATCATTTCGCACAGCGGCTAATATGTTCTTGAACAGACAAGTGTGGTCTGTTTGAAGTGTTTTCCAAAAGACCCTGATCAAAAAATTACACTATTAATATTTTGAATTCCCCCCTTTGAACATCAGTGACAGCCTGAAGTCTCTTGAGGTAGTTGTTGATGAGGTTCTTTATCTTCTACAATGGTAAAGCAGCATGTTTTTCTTGGCGAAAGCCTCCAGCTCTTGTAAATTCCTGCATGAGCGGCACGTTTGAGGGTTCTGTGATATTGATCCACTCCAGAACCTTTACTTTGTTCTGGTGGAACCAGTGACGAGTGGAACTTGTGTTTTTGATTGTTGTGGTGTTGGAATGTTCAGTAACGTTCCATGAGCAGCTTCCAGCTGATGATACATCATCTTCCATCTCTTCTGACCAAGTTTCCTGTGCCTTTGGAGCTCACACATCCTGAAAACATCAGTGACCCACCTCCGTGCTTCACCATGGGGATGGTGCTCCGTTCAACATAGACCTTGTTCACTCCTCGCCAAAAAGTTTCACTGCTTTGTTCCAGAAGTTTGGAGCTTGTCTCTGAGCTGTTTGCCGTATTCTAAGCGGCTACTCTGTGGCAAATGAGTCGTAATAGCTTTTCGTAAAAGTTATTCGTGGAGTTTTCTTTGCATCCCGTACAATTTTTCTGGCAGTTGTAGCAGAAATGTTTGCTAGTTTCACCAGAATCCCTCACTTACCACTTCCTCATCAGAGTTTGAACACTGCTGATCAGCATTCCCAGTTCCTTGGAGATCTTTTACATCCCTTACTTGTTTCATACAGTTCAACTATGTTTACCCTCCGCTCTTTTGCTTTCCCCATCGATCAGAATTCAGAAATGTCAGTGCATCACTGGATGAAAGAGGCAAGGATCGATCAGGAGCCAAACATTGACAGGTCGCGGTTACCTTCACCAGCCGTTTGAACTTCTTTGTCAGTTTTATGCTTGTTTTCAGATAAAATCACCAGGATATGTAAACTTATGAGCCCACTGGTATTCTCCATTTTAAACGTCATTGAAATTGTTGTCAACATGTATCCAATTATCGATAAAATATCCCAAACTAAAGAACCAAACGATAGAGACTTCAATGTTTGTAGATGTATCTTCATGACCTCTCTCTGACACAGTCAAAAACAGAGAACAATGTGTATCTTCCACGGCTCTGCTCTGAAAATCCCCCATTGGAGCTTTATTTTTAGAGAGTGGATGTCGAGATGGAGTTTATTACGGGTTATTTAGTGTCTCTGCAGTCTTTATATCACAATCCAAGAACTGTAACCACCACACGACTACTGCTAAAGTGGCTATATTTTTTGCTAATACCAGATTAATGCATAACAGGCATCTGTGAATAAGATACTTCCTTGACGGCAATATTTTCCTTGTGTGAAGTTGCTCTTAATGGGAATTCTTTAACTTATTGCTATGATCTTCCTCCATAGATCAAGCCTTTTATGAGTTGAATGAGGAACTTGCCAGAAGTTTGAGACTTTGTTGAGGTTTCATGTGGATTGAATGATGTTAGCGTTCGTCCCATGCTTGCACTGAGGTAATCGTAAGCCCATTTGTGGTTTGTTTGACAAACTAATTAAGATAATAAAGGTTTGAACATCACCAAACATCCATAAATGCCATTGTTTCCACCACTGAGCTGTTTACGAGTGCTGGGAAAATCATAAAGGATAGTGCACAGCCATGCAATATGCCTCCAGCAGAGAGATGCTGTGCTCGATGGCGTGCAAACACACCTCCTGCAGAGACCCGATGAGTTCTCACACAGACTTGCATGTTAATGCTTCTCTTTAGATGTTATTCAATTACACGAGTGCCCTGCTTTTATCCCCCTGCAATTTTCCACCTGATCTGGCAAGGTGAGGCTGAGGTGCACATCTTATGAATCCTTGAGCTTCTGACAGACGGCAGGGGCCTTGCGATTTACCCTTCCAAATTTTCACGGGTCACGGCTGTTACAGGGGGTTCACACACCAGCGCTAAGCTCCCCGGCTTCGGCTCTGCGACTGATGCACAGATAAAGGGGATAGATGGACGTTTAGGGAGATGAGAGTGCAGATAGACAGTGAGCCAAAGTGACTTTGGCAGTGCGCTGCTATTGATCAGCTTTATGATGCATTGATTTATACCCGACAGTTTCAAGTGCTTTGAAGAGATATGAGTCATGTACATCCTCGCTAATCTCAGGGCAGCAGCAGAGCTATGGTTAAGAAGCGCTGCTGATATGAGAAGACATTCCTGTGATGTCTTTAGACTAGAGCCGTACTGTATCTGTAAGGAATGAGAAATGAATGGCCGCCGAGCTGCTTTTGATAATTTCAGGGAAATTTTCAGGACACCGATACGGTCTCGTCTTTCAAAGGGTTGTGCGGGCAAGACGTTCACAGGCATTGTGCGTACACGCCCTCGCACAAATACACACTCGCAGATAAAGAGATCAAGCGAAGATTTATGTGACGGTGAACTAATTGCACGGGGCCATTTGTCTCGAGGAACTGTCACACGATCCGTTCCCATGCTTTTTAACAATTATACAAGAAGAAATATTCTTACTGTGCATCATTATGTGGAATTATGGGCAAGGTAAAGATCAAGCGCAACGCATGCATTGGCTAGTTTGGGATTTCTTGCACAAAGTGCATTTGCATGAATTTAACTTGGCAAACTTGTACATGTTATGGTTCATAAGTTGCCATCTTTTTTAACTCTGAGAATTGCGGGACTTTTTTGATCATTTTTTACTGTGTGCTTCATTAAATTACCATTAAAACTGTTTTTGTTGCAATGCTTATTATCATTTTTAGGATAGCCCCAACTATTTTAAGTACAAGATTTTGTATTTTTTTTGCAAAAATCTCAAAAAGAGAGAATGAACAGTTATGATGTTCCGATGTTTTGACGCTCTGTGTTAGATGTGACAACCCTTTCCTTCTCTGGTAACTTTTAGGATCTTATTAGCCTGCACTCTGTGATCGAAGAGATTAAATTTGAATATAGCACCAGAGGAGACTGAAGCTCAGATCGGCTGAAGCTAGAGTGTTTAAATGCTAGCAACAGTATTTTATAATCAATGCTGTATTTTCAATGCTGTCAGTGCAGCGAGGAGAGGATTGGTGTGTTATGATTATACTTTCTTGCTCTGGTGATGACTCTAGCAGCTGTGTTCTGAACAGAAGTCTCATGCAAAGAAAGTGTGTTTTCTGTCGATTATAATGTAGTAGGCGCTAGTGTTGATGTCAAGCAGTTTTGAACTTTGTTTATGTCCCTTTCGAGCCCGACTACAGCACAGAAAACTCTTAATTCTCATTTGAACAACTTTATGCCATTCTATTTGACTATATTCAATTACGAACTACATTACCTTAGTTTCTACATTCCTTGACTAAAGGGGCATGGCAAAAGCATGACTGTAGGAGGAACCGGGGTAAACTGGAAGTGCAGAGGGCTCAAATATTTTTTGTAACTAATTTAAAAATAGCATAATATGGTCCTTTTAAGGATGAAGCTGAACAGCTGAACATATGTGCAATTTATAAACTTAATGTGTATAATTCTGCTTTTTGAATGTTGACGGACACAAATTATTTGTGGGTTTTTTTTTTCCGAATACAATTCCAAAATACAACTGTGAGCATATATAAGCTTAAAACTTTTATTTCCCACTGCTCATACAGGAAATGTAAATAAACCAGCAAAAAACATTCATATCTATTCTTGTTTAGATAAAGCAGTTGTTGGGGTAATAAGAAGGGTCACAAGTGAAGAGTTTAACCCTTAGAAGTCTCTGAACGCACCAGTGCTTGTGCCAATCACACCGGCTATTGTATTATAAATATAATGTGTAAGTTTCAAAATGGTTTTCATATTGAAATATTTGGTTTTAAATGAAAACAGACCATTTTTCAACCAGGTGCCATCATTGTCAACTAGTGGTGAAAAGAAGGGATAACTCTTGGAAAAATGAGACCATAGATATGGCTTGTGTTTCTGGCTCAAACAAAACCCCACAATGGAACAAAAAGTGCCTGGGACCGTGTAAAAGGTCTAGGGGAGGTTCCTGTTTTTTTGTAATTTTTTTTGAGACATTTTTGTTTCATCTCAACACTTTGGATTTTTATCATAAAACATAAAAACTGTCAGTTCTCAAAAAATTACAAAATCTAATACATAATTGTATAAAATGTATGTAAATGGTCATTTATTAGAGCAAACTGTATAGTGAAAAAGATGTAAAAAATGCTCAAAAATGTCCCGTACTATGGGTTAATACATTTAAGATGTATTTAAAACTAAAACATACTTTATGACAGTTATGATGCCAAATATAATCAATATTTCAGTTATTTTTCTAAGTTTATATGAGTAAGCTAAAATTAAGCACATAATAAACTATTGCACAACCACCCTCTGCTTTTTTACCCCCAAGTTTATTCTCCTGCATTTACCATCTGTATAACTTTATTCACCATCTACTGCGATGAATTTTCTTGGGCTGCATCCGTGTTTCTGAATTAACTTGGTGTGTTTTGAAGTGAAAATGAACAAGATTTGGGCGCTGACCTTTTACCTTTGAGAAAGCCATCCTTTGAGTCTGCACATGCTCAGTAGTGATGATGGGTCGAGCCACAATATCTGTCTCCATCCCTTTATAGATCATCTAGCCAACTGAATTTTAAAATAAAATAACTCTAACATAGATAACTAACTGCAACCAATCAATAATTGATTGATGTGCCATTGACAAATCATTGAAATAATACAGCCGATGCTCCAGGGGGCGATCAAAGGACCTTTCTGCCTTGTTCAGCACATGGATTACGTTTATTTGCTCTTCAGTCCATGTTGAACACTATTATTTTGCTTAACTTCATTATGCACTTGAAAGACCCGTTCATCTAAAACCGTCCTAATCCAAACCTCTTTTAAAATCATGCATTCCTTGTAAATTGAAACCATGGCCCGTAATGCAAATGCCATCATGAGGCTTGTTCACCTGAGGTTTGTGTGCTTGTTTCCAAAAACACAGATGTGCAGCTTCTTTCATAGCCCAGATTTAATCTACATTGGACCCTGGACAAAAGAGGCGTTCGGATGTTCTCCCTGCACAGGTTTTTTCCAAGTTCTCCTGTTTACAGTCACCTAGATTGGTGACTTTTAATTGCTAACAGGATCTGTAGATGCCTGGTACCATAACTAGGATTAACAGCTGGGTGTTAATGGTGAATATATTAAACCGTAGTGAATAATCCAGCACTAAAATGTTTAGAAAATAACCCAAAACCTCCGAAAACGTCTTTATCAGGTTTGGACTGCAACCGGATGAAAAGAATGCAACCAGAAATGACTTCTGTTGTGTCTAAAAGTTGTCTTTGTTTCAAAGTAGACTGTAAAGATTAGATGTATCTAGCAACAATCCACAGCATCTATGAGGTAATGATATAATGTGCCAAAAAATAGAGGTAAAGATATTTATTTCAGTGATTTTTTTCACGAAAACACCTTTTTTGATTAAAACTCTAGTTTCCCCCACAATCTCAAAAACATGCGGTTAGGTTACTTGAATAATCTAAATTCCCAAGTGGGTTGGAAAATGGATGTAATTATGTGGTGATATTGTATTGGTTACATTCGCTAGATCTTATATCTTATTTTTGGGAGATTGTTTCTTTATGCGCAATTTGTTTGGACGGGAGAGGTGCCAATCACTGTAGGGAAAAAAAGTTGAAGAAAAGCAGTGCAGTAAAAGTAAATATACAGAACCAGAAATGAACTGGAGTAAAAATAAATGTTTTTAAATCTAATCGCTTAATTACAATTACTTACTAGTTACTTTACCCCTCTGATGATGTGTATAGTCAGAAAAAAAGAAGCAGAAAGGTTCAAGTGCAAGATTTCGTGTCGTGTGGACAGTGCAAGTGCAAGTCTGAAACCAGACACTTTTGAGGTTTCCTGTGCCTTTGGAATACACACATCCCTAAAACATCAATGACCCACCTCCGTGCTCCACAGTGGGGATGGTGTTCCGTTCTTGTTGACTCCTCTCCAAACGTTTTTTATTGTGGCCAAAAAGTCTCATTGCTCAAAAAACTGAGCTGAGCATATTGTAAGCAGCAACTTTGCACCATTTGTGTAGTAATGGTTTTCTTCTGGAAACTCCACCATGGAACCCATTTTTCTTCAAATGCTTTGCATCCCATAGAGTTTTTCTGGCAGTTGTAGCGGAGATGTTTCACCAGAGTCCCTCACTTTCCACTTTCCAGTTGGAATACTGCTGATCGACATTCCCCGGAGATCTTTTTATATCCCTTTCCGGTTTCGTATAGTTCAACTTTTCCCGTAGATCCTTTGACGCTCTTTTGCTTTTCCCATCACTCGAATTCAGAAATGTCGACGCATCACTGGAAAAAAGAGGCAAGGGTCAATCAGGAGCCAGAAACATTGATTCCAAGCAAACAGGTCGAGGTGAGGATAGTTACCTTCACCAGCCACTCGAAACCCTTTGTGAGGTCATTTGTAAAGTTTCTGTTGTCGTTATGAGTTATAAATAGCAAACATGGTTCGCAAACATTTAATGGCGTCACCCAAACACTAATTATGAGTGGAAAAAATGCTTTTCATTCTTATTTTCTGGAAAAATGGCCACAAAATGTGAAAATTTGCGCCACGGTAAAAACCCTGTTATTAGTAAACTCCGCTGGGTGAGGATTTAACCATGGGAATCCTAATCTGCAATAATGTGGTTATCATTTGTTAGCCACAAATTTATCATAAGCAAACATCAGCGCTGCCGAATCGGGAGGGAGCGATGACAGTCCTGTTTGCTTTTCTGATGCGTGCTGATGGAGATGAATCGGCCGCTCGAATCATGCTCATGTTTGGGTCGAGCATGAGATGTTTTCTTTGAGCGTAGGGTGTTGAAACAGGATATTATTTTGCAGTCTAAGAGCTGGATGTGAACGCATTCCACAAAGAAACTGCAGCAGGCCTCTGTGAGTGAAAATGACTGCAGCTACAAATCATCCCCTCGCTCTTTCTCTCCTTTTCTCCTCCTCCTCCTTGCTCTCATGACGTCAGGAATGTCGAGCACTCCCTGCTCCTTCCCTTGGGGAGAGGGTTTTACGATTGAAACCTGACACCGTTTCTGTGTCCCATAAGCAACTGAGCGGTAACTCACATCAAAGACAGCCAGTGTCGAATCACAGCTCGGCCGTAAATTCGCCTGTCGCTTTCGGACCAATCAGAAGCCGGCATTAAATCAACTCTGTCATGCCGGCAGCCAATGGTGGGACAGCGGCTGTAAATCTGTCAGACAGCCTCAGTTAACGGGCGCTGTGGTGCAGATGGGGAATCCACTAGGGTAAGGGGGGATGAAGGTATAACTGAGAAGGAAGGAGCGAGAGAGAGATGGAAATATGGAAGGAGGGAGGGGGGAACGCGAGCACTTAGAGCTAAATAGTGTTAAAATCTTCCTTTAGCTAGCAAAAGATTAATTTCTGAAAGCGTAATGGTCAAAAATGAGCAGTGGCATTCCAGTGGAACAAGACCAAACACGAGCAGATGCTTGAGGAAGAGTTAGAGAGGGCAAACACACAAGAAACTTGCGAAAGAAAAACGTCATAAAGCTTAATTGCTACCACTGCTGTGTGACATTGAGCGTCGACAACAAAAGTGAAATACGGCCACATCTCGCCGCGCAATTACATCACTATCGTAATCACCGTCTCTGTCATGATTATTTTGGTTCACGACACTCATTATACACATTCAGCTCGTTTGAAATGTGCAGTGGCTTGTCAAACGCGAACCTCAAACAGTACTTTATACGATACAACATAAAAAAGAGACTGAAACATCTCGGAGTGTGTGAAACCGTGACCTGTGGGCCTTTTTGACGATGCTGCAAGGGTGCGGACCAGATGTTTGCATGTGGTATGGCAAGCCATTCTTGCATCCTCAAGTTCTCAGAGGGGGTGTTGAGCAGGGACGATGCTCATACTGGGTGCATGAGAACATTGCTTCATAATCGCATGACTTCAACGTGGAAAGCATGGCCATATTGGGTCGGAAACGGTCCATATGAATCAAAAACAACATAATCTGTACATGCATGTATCATGTATACGCGTGGCTAAATTACGGTAATTTGTCGTACATTTCAGTGCTTTTGATGTCAAGAACACATAGATTAGAATTATCAAACACCAGCTGTTTTCAATCAAGTGAGAGTGACGCAACCCAGCTATTGTTCAATTTTGATTTCAAATATAATGTTTAGTTTTCAAAAAGTTTTTCAGTTTTGGGATTTTTGGTTTTAAATGAACATTACAAGAGTTATGGCACAATATTTTCAAGGTAATACAATTTTAAATGCTCGATCGTCTTTCAGTTTTGCTTTACAGACCCCAAATTAGTGCCATCTAGTGGTGAAAAGAAGGGATTACCCTTGAAAGTACAAGACCTGTGAGATGGCTTGTGTTTTTCAAAAAGGTTTATCTAGTTTTTTGATACAATGTTTACATTTTTTAGACCTTTTTGGGGGGATTTATGAATTTAAACACTTTAAAAGATTAATGTATTTCTCAACAAAGTAGACAAAAGACGAGGTCAAAATAGTGTGAAAATTGTATTTAAAAAAAACAGGCAAACCTCTAAACCTTACTGTTCCAAGCACTTTTTGTGTCATCGTGCACCAGAACTTTGGAAAACACAAGCCATATCACAGGACTTGTAATTCCAAGAGTTTTCCCATTGTTTACCAACAAGTTGGCACTGACTGGGGGTCTGCAAAATGAAACTGAAAGATGGTCAGATTTTCTTACATTTTAATTTGAATTACCTTGCAAATTTTACCTTGTTTTATTTAAAATGAAACAATAGCTGGGTTGTGTCATTCCTACTTAATTCGAAACAGCCGGTGTGTGCAGAAACTTCATTTTGCTGGAAACTCAATTAAGGCTGATGTCTCGAGTCATTGTCTGTTTTTATCTTCGATATCTGCAGAAATCGAGACTCATCTGACCAATTTTCTTTTTTATAACTTGGTGAAGTTTCCTGTTCTTAAGCTGACCAGAGTGGCCTCCGGTGTGATGTTCTGCTGCTGGTGACTCTGCAGGTCTGCCAGCGATACCTCCTGGGCTCCCTCTGTTGTGACTCTTTTTCTTGTGCTTTGTTGCTTTTTAAAAGCACATACCTTGATTAGCAACGCTGACTGAACTCCCCACCCCAACACAAAATGTTTCCAATTTGATCACGGAACTGAGATGCCTGTGTTTTTGCAAACTCAATGTTGAATACTCTTTGTAAAAATGCACTGCTACCTGTTGTTTTGGTAGTGTTTCTCGACCCGTCCATTTTCAAATCCATTTTTGTCCACTAACAAGTATGGACGCAATTTTTTTTTCATGATTTGAAAAAAAAGTTTGTGTGGACATAGCCTCAGACAAGCATGCTACGCTCAAAGTCACTAAAAATCACCTTTCTTCCCCATTCTGATACTCCATTTGCACTGCTGCAGATTGTCTTCGCCATGTCTACATGACTATATTCATTGAGTTTTGTGATTGGTTGATTAGAAATTTGCATTAACGAGCAGTTGGACAGGTGTACCTAATAAAGTGGCCAGCGTATGTATCTCAAGAGATCCAGCACTTTATCCCCCCTTTAATATATTTGTACGGTTATTAAGTAAAAAGCTTTAATGCTAAAACGGCTTGCCACACACACACTGCTGTTTGTGAGCAAACGCATGTGTGCGTGCGTGTGCATGTGTGTGCAGATGTTAGCGCAGCGGGATGCACTCTTTAGGGGATTTGAGTTTCCTTCTAAATCACGGGAAGGGAAAGAAGGGCCTCCTCTCTTAAAATGTCAACAGGCTGCAGCTTATGCTCCACAAACATCTCCAGTTCAGATCGACGGCCCTCTGTTTCAACAGCGGACCACAGCCAAATTCAGTGACTAATGGCAAAGGCAAATCGAAAATAGAAACGTCTAAACAGGCTTGAGGACATATCTAACTGCCTGGCTGATAAATGTAGCGTGCCTTTGCTTGAATTTATGTGTTTTTAAACTCTCCGTCATGTGATATGAAAATAAGGTGTAGACTTCCCTAGCCGGAGCTTTCCTGAACGGCACGCTTGAAATGCATAATGTGCTCGTGAATAAATATTGTGCAATTATGAAATGAACGCAAACAGGATCTGACTTTTAATGCGAGCGAGATTGTAAACCTGTAAGAATTGACAGCTCGGATGATTTCAAGAGACAAATAACTGCAGTAAAATACTGCACAAAGAAGTTATTTTTACTCCAGATAGAATAGCTGCTTGAAATACTACTGGATCAGCAAAAGCCCCTGCGTTGCTGTTGATTTTGGCTGCATGTGCCTCCAAGGTGAAATGATTTTCTATTCGACGGGAATCCATAAACAGGCCGAGTGAGGCCGAGAGGTGCCATAAAACACATCAGGCCTTATGGAGGCTCTGCTTGCAACCACTTGCACACAGCTCTTATCTCAGCCTCCCGGTGACCGAATCTTTCCGTGCATCGCCCGTCTTCTATTCCGAGCTGTGCTCTTGATGAATTTGGTCCGTCTAAATTAGCCTGTTCTGAGAGCACGCCGTAATTTAGCTGCATTTATCGAGGCAAGCTGTTTGCTCAGCTTCGGCCCTGAGCGCCATGCATGATTAATATGAAACACTAATGTATTTTATGTCAGCTTCCCCCCATCCTGCTCACCTGAGAATAGATAGAATGGCGTCTCTAAATGCAGCAGCTTTAATATTGCTTCACCATTTATGTTTTCAAATATCAAAAAATGTACAAGCCTGCAGTTACATTTACATTTACACGTTGGCTTGTGAAAGTGCCGAATAAAAGTATTGTATTCGCGAAATGGAATGGTTAACAAAGTAGATATTTTAGTTGCTATGGGGAGTTGAAGACCATGCAAAGTGATATTAGTGATTTAAACCAACCCTCATGTCTCTATGATTTTCCTTAGCTGAGATAATGATATGCCAAAATGGTTGCTATGGTAAAACCAGGTTGCTATGGAAGGGTCAATAACATAATACAATGTTCCCTTTGTCACTATAACTTACCCAGTGTCTTTATCATTTACCAAACCTGAGATCGAGTTCAGAAAACTGTGGTTGCTAAGGTAAACGTTTGGTTGCTAGGGAGCCATCGGGGATGTCATAATTGTTTTTTTTTATTTAAAATAACAATGATTAACATTTTTTTTTGTCTGAAGCAATGTAATTAATGTTGAAATGTAGGTGGTATAATTCACAGCATGAAGATGAAGACTTCAAACAATAAAAGTATTAGATAAAAAACAAATAACTGGTGAGTGTTTTATTATAAAGTAAAGCTTGTTAAATTAATTTTCTCAAACGCTGTTTGCTTAAAGTAGTAAACAAGGGTTTTTTACATTGGGGTGAACAGGTTGTCACCCTCTTTCCTCAATGTTTAATTCACCGAGACCCACAGTAGAAGGCTCAATGGTGTACCAAGCATCTCAATGGTGTTAACCCCTCTCCACACCACACCCTTTGCATGGCAGATGTATTCTTCTCTGAATCAGACATTGAAACATCTTTATCTACTTTGCTTTCCAGCTGTTTATCCTGCGGGTCATGAACTGGAGCTTTGCAGAGACCCTTGAGACAAAAATCCAGCGACTGGATCCTCAAAGCACACTTCAGTCTATGTCTACATACACCACCCACCTCTCTCTGACTACAGACCTCTTGCCCTCACACCTCTGACAATTTAACTGCATGTTTTATACAGCACGTCGAGCTGACTGCCTCCATTATACCCGTTCTTGTATGATTAATCATAACTGATCTGTTTGTACACCGAAAAACACTGGCAATGCCTTAAGAGCATCCACATGAAAGGCTGCGAGAACATCAGGGGAGTAAATGCAAAGGGAGGTCAGTTTTACCTCATTGCTGAGGTTGCACAGACAGCTGATCTCAACATCTGCCCTTTTGTTATGTTTACAGACACTTAAATCGTCCTCTGTAACCTTGACACTGCTCAGATCCTCCCATTTTGCTCCCAGTGTTGAGGACCTGACATTTAAATCAGCTACATCAATATGGTGATTGCTTCGGGTCATAAACTGGAATGTAGAAGAGAACATATTGTTCTGAGAGCAACACTTGTTCAGGTGCATTAGCATTTAGGAAAGATGGCGGCACCAAAACAAAAATCTCATTGTAAACATAGCCATTACGTAGCATTTAAAATGTAGAGATTGGTGTTTCATAGTATTGAGTTCAGGTGGAGCATGTGCAGTATGCAAATTATTTAATGTATGCAATGGAAGTATGAGACAGTGCAGTACTTTTCTGGTTTGGAAGTATGAGATTATGCAGTACTTTTCTGGTTTGGAAGTATGAGATTATACAGTACTTTTCCGGTTTGGAAGTATGAGATTATGCAGGACTTTTCTGGTTTGGAAGTATGAGATTATGCAGGACTTTTTTCAGTTTTTTTTTAGATAAAGGATAATGCAGTAATTTTCCAGTCTGGAAGTATGAGACAGTGCAGTACTTTTCCAGGTTGGAAGTCTGAGATTATGCAGTACTTTTCCGGGTTGGAAGTCTGAGATTATGCAGTACTTTTCCGGGTTGGAAGTCTGAGATTATGCAGTACTTTTCTGGTTTGGAAGTCTGAGATTATGCAGGATTTTTTTCGGTTCAAAAGTATGAGATTATGCAGTGCTTTTCCGGTTTGGAAGTATGAGATTATGCAGTGCTTTTCCAGTTTGGAAATCTGAGATTATGCAGTACTTTTCTGGTTTGGAAGTCTGAGATCATGCAGTACTTTTCCGGTTTGGAAGTATGAGACAGTGCAGTACTTTTCCGGTTTGGAAGTATGAGATTATGCAGGACTTTTCTGGTTTGGAAGTATGAGATTATGCAGGACTTTTTTCAGTTTTTTGAGATAAAGGATAATGCAGTAATTTTCCAGTCTGGAAGTATGAGACAGTGCAGTACTTTTCCAGGTTGGAAGTATGAGATTATGCAGGACTTTTTTCGGTTCAAAAGTATGAGATTATGCAGTACTTTTCTGGTTTGGAAGTCTGAGATTATGCAGTACTTTTCTGGTTTGGAAGTATGAGATTATGCAGGACTTTTTTCGGTTCAAAAGTCTGAGATTTTACAGTACTTTTCTGGTTTGGAAGTCTGAGATTATGCAGGACTTTTTTCGGTTCAAAAGTCTGAGATTTTACAGTACTTTTCCGGTTTGGAAGTATAAGATTATTCAGTAATTTTATGAAATTATACAAGTTGAATGATTTTATACCATTACTATCTTTTAACTAGTTAAATTAATCTACCTTTAAATGCTTAAATGTGAGCAACATCAAGGTGAGATTTTTGGGGGTTGCAAATATTCATTTTTAATTAAAACTCTGTACGTTATAAAGTCAAATCATATCTGAAGGCACCATATTTCACTAACTGTATCTCATATATCTATATCTTAAACTGTGCAGGGATTTTTAAATATATTGCATGTTGACGAGGCTCTTTAAAAAGCACCCGCAGAGTAATTTCTGTGTATTTCGACATTCTGTCTAAATTTAGTTTACAATAACACACAGACCCCCATGCAAACGTTTATCGCTGACTTTAAATTAAAATGTTCTTCTCCTTCTTTATTGCATGTGATAATATCTTAAAAACCTTGTTCCACTGGCCCACAATCACCAAGTAAAGTCCATAACACACAGATGAGCCAGACGTCCAGAGGTTTTATCTGCTACTCTAACCCATCCACTAATGAATCATAATGAATGACCTCATAATGAAAGAGCTACTTTACTCAATTGGTCAAATAAATTTCTAGATGAAGGCACTGGAGATAAGACTGAGGTTAGGGATCTCTTCATGCGAGGCTGGAAATGCTCAGGGGCTCATCCTTTGTAACTGCAGCTGAGACAAAAGGAATTGTCCGGAACTCTTTCATATGGGATCCAGAGCATTATTGGGAGGAAGAGAGAGGGGATTAGAGGAGGTGTGCTGAGAGGAACCTCTCTGTGTTACGAAAGCAGACCGGCACAAACAAGTTTTGTCCTAAAGCTGGCTCTAATTAGCAGATCCCACATGGGCTCAACTGTTTCAACATTCAGCCAAAGACACAGAACATTTCAGTTTCCTGTGGGTCAGTGACTGAAAAAACAGATTTTTACCATCAGAAAGGAACCATCCCAAAGGTAAAGTGCGCCTTAAGTATTTCAGAATTTAGATGACCAACATACACACGTGGACAAACTTGTTGGTACCCCTCAGTTAAAGAAGGACAAACCCACAATTCTCACTGAAATCACTCGAAACTTACAAAAGTAACAATAAATAAAAATTTATTGAAAACTAAACAATCACTTTTGAACTGTTGATGAACATAATTATTTAAAAAACAAACAAATGAAACAGGCCTGATGATGGTACCTCTATAAAAGATTAAAGTTACATCAGTGTCAGATCGCACCATTCGTCGTTGTTTGAGCCAAGGAGGACACCACTGCTGAAAAGAAATCATAAACAAAGCGAGACTGGAGTTTGCAAAAATGCATGTTGACAAGCCACAAAGCTTCTGGGACAATGTCCTGTGGGCAGATGAGACCAAACTGGAGTTTTTGGTAAGGCACATCAACTCTATGTTCATAGACTCAAAAACCAACACCCTACGGTGAAACATGGAGGAGGCTCAGTAATGTTTTGGGGCTGCTTTGCTGCATCTGGCACAGGGTGTCTTGAATGTGTGCAAGGTAGAATGAAATCTGAAGACTATCAAGGCATTCTGGAGAGAAATGTGCTGCCTGGTGTCAGAAAGCTTGGTCTCAGTCACAGGTCATGGGTCTTCCAGCAAGACAACGATCTGAAACACACAGACAACAACACCTGAGAATGGCTGAGAGAAAAGCATTAAAGTGGCCTTCCATGAGCCCAGTTCTGAATCCCATTGAACATCTGTGGAAGGAGCTGAAACATGGCATTTGGAGAAGACACCCATCAAACCTGAGACAACTGGATCAGTTTGCTCATGAGGAGTGGGCCAAAATCCCTGTTGACAGCTGCAGAACGCTCATCGACAAACACAGAAATGATTTTGATTATTTAATTTTCTATACATTTTTAGTTATTGTTACTTTTGTAAGTTTCGAGTGATTTCAGTGAGAACTGGGGGTTTGTCCTTCTTTAACTGAGGGGTGCCAACAATTTTGTCACTTAAGTCACTTGAGGCTCGTGGAATTAATGATTTGAGTTTGGCATCGAGACGTTCATTTGTCGATCATCTAAGATCAAAATATATGCATTTCAATTTCACACGCTTACATGGCTTTGTTTAAAATCTTCAGAACCTTGTTGTGATGATGTCAATCTCTGCCATCTCCCCTGTTCTATTGTTCTGTTTGTGTTGTCCTCGAGTTAGTGATTTGTTTGTATTCCCGTGTGAGGTCAGCTGACCACAGGCCGTAGTGGGAAGCGACATGAGCGTGTTGCTCAAGCTTCTTATCATTTCACTCGTGACTTTCTTTGTTTGTTTGTTTGTTTGGGATTCTCTTTTTTTCCGTTTGTTTGTTTCATCACGAGTGGCACAAACACCTTTTTCCACCGGAATACTTGCCTCCTGCCTTCTCACTCGACCCAGTTCCTTACGCTCGGAACCCACGTTACGACACTCGTCAACGTTTGTTTTTGAGTCTGAAGCATTATATGATCCTGAGCTACTGCTGATCCCGCCCCCTTATGACCTCATCATTTATCAGTCTTAATAAATTGCATTCCTCTACAAGCAGAATTTCTGATTTATCTGCCATATCTGATGATCATTGCTGTGGTTGTGTTGGACGTTTCCCTTGTGGGCGGGGTCTTAAGGTTTGTGACATCGCAAACATATCAATCTGAGAGTGGCTCATTTTTACACAGAATTTGTGCTGATTACCAAAAAAAGATTAGTAAGGGCTTCTTACTTTTGTATAGCTTTGAAAGTTTTTCCTTTGACGCATTTAATACGGTTGAAGACAAAAGTGTTAGCCCCGCCCCTTGGGGAATTGAATTTTAAATGCAGAGAAAGTCTGACTCATTATTTCTGCTAAAATAAAAGAATGAAGAATGTAAATATCTAGTCAATATTATTAACAAATCACTGCTGTCCTATTACCTTTAGCTGATTTAGCCTAATTAACCTAACCACGCTATAAGCTGTAGATTGAAACACAGCTAATGAAATAGAAGGCACTGTTGTCGTGGCGGAGACAAAGAGATTTGTTTGGACTTGTTGTTCAATGCTCCTAAAGATGGAGAGGGTTTCTTGTGTTTCAAAGCAGGAAATGCAGTGAAAAGCTTTATCTAGAAGCTTAAAGAGACCAGCACAGTGGAGAACATACAAATGAAGGCAGGAAGTGAAAAGTTTAAAATAAAACATTAGGAAGAAAACTAGTGAAAGGGGTTCCTAAAGACCCAAGAAAAGCTGCGAAGATGCAAAAGAAGGACTGAGCCGAGTCTGGAATTGACATCTCAACCACTACAGCCCTGCACAGGAAAGCACTGCAAGGTTGCAGACCAAGAAACACTCGACTTCTGATAAAGAGACACCTCCAAACTACTGAAAACTTGTCAGATGTGACAAACTAGAGATGCTTGGAGAAAGAAGGGAGGGTCATTTAACCTCGGGATCAACAGCTTTTTCATTGTGAAACATTGTGGTGGGAGTATAATGTTGTGGGGGGGGGGGGCACCAAATGACCCAAAGCATACCTCACTCGGAATAACAGCCCAGATCTGAATGCAATAGAAAATCTGTGAAGCACACTAAAGTGCAGAGCTTGGTGCCAGAAGATCATCAAATCTGAGAGATCCGCTCTGGAAAAGCTATTATTGCTCAAGAGACATGTTTGAGATGATTGAGAACTACTGCAAACGACTAAAGGCTGCTGTCAAGCAAAAGGTTTAGAGAGATATTACTATGTGAATGGCGAATTGTATTATATATGATTTAAAAATATAAATTTTGTCTTCAACTGTAAGTAAATCTGTGCCATTTGATTTCAAGTTTGGGCATTCGTGGAAGAGTAAGCGCTCATTTATTGTAAATATGAGCTTTCGTCCAGCTATGGCCCACTTAAATCAGCCGTAGATCATCAGACGAGTCATTACGTGGCACAAAAAGCATCCAAAGTCCCTCACTGACTGACTGAGTAGACAGCAAAGTGTCTTTTCTGTGGATCTATGTGTTCTCTGATAAAATCTGAGTGACCTCTTTGAAAGCATTGGTCCCTGTGACCTTTGAGATTACACACATCTTGCCTTGTCTCCACCCCTGGTGTGCCATAACCGTGCGCTGGGTTTGATACATAGGCATGTAGCCTGCGTGTTGATATACAACTATTTTTACAACCTGCCCTCCAGGGGAACCTTTCATTTGCATTAAGATGTGAGACGGGAGGAATCCACCAGAGGAATAGCAGGCATGCTGTCCCCCCTCGCAGCATTTTCTATTTTCTTCCTCACACACACACACAATAAGGATTTTTATACCTATAATATTGTGAGTTATAAACACTTTGCCTTTGGCTAAAACAGAGACTCTGGGGGTTTTTGAAGTAACTGCTCATTTTAGGGCCTCTTAAAAGTACACCATATGTTGCAAATCGTTTACAACTTGACAGTTTGTTGATAAGAAAACTACTTATTAGCATCGTAGTTTTGGGAATATTAAACCACCTCTGGTTTAGCGTGCAGTCTGGCTTTTTAAAAGGGTCGGTGAAACTCAAGGACAACGAAAACAAAGTTAAAAGCGGAAGTAGTAAACGTGGAGCTGAGGCGTGGAGTTGTTCCATAGGACTGTGTTTCTCAATAATGACCAGAAGAGGGCGCTCCTGGATTGGTTTTCACTCAAGGACGCGCTTAACCGTGGCCGAATAATAAAAAAATAATGTAAAAATCTAAAATAATATAAAACATACAGATATATTAGTTGTAGTTTATATTACGGCCTCGGAATAAAAGGCGGAACCAAAAACTACGTTCCCCCCTCCTCTGCAATTCCTTTGATCTACGTAGTTTTGCAAAGTAAATGAATAAATAATGTCCCGCTTCCTTAATTTACGAAAATAATTTTTTTGCTTGAAAAAAATAAATCAATCCGTATATATATGTGCCATCAGTCTTGAAGTTTAGTTTTTCACGTCAAATCTAGTTGCAGTAAATTCCGCTTTAATTTCCTAGTATTCCGCTCATATTGATTACACACATGTCTGTATATAAAACTCTATCTTAAAACTCAATAAAATATACTATATCGCATCTATAAAACTATCTGTATTTTACCAGACATATTCATACAGTACCCCTAAGGTTATATTACAACACAATTTGAAGACTTTCTAACGACCAGCTCAATTCTATGAAGAACTTACAGAAAATGTTACAAAAGTTTGCAATTAAATCTATAGAATAAGAGTCTCAGGCACTAAGACTGTTGAAGCCAGTGATTATTTTACAAAGTACAACTTTTGTAAATCCTCCTCTTATGTCTCCTAAACAAAAAAATGTTAGAAAATGGTCGTTATTTTAAGGTAGAATTCCCTAAACTATTTGCCCGCCTGTTAATTTCTAAACCACCATGCGTCATTTTATTTTATACATAGAAATGAAGTAACTTCACAACCACGTGAATGTAAAAACAGCACAACTTACTTTTTAAAAGACATATTTTAAACGTATTCTCTTTATATCTTTGCCAACTTGTATAATTTCATAAAAAAAAAATCAATACAGTAATGGAATTAGGAGGTTTTGATCATTTAAAATACCCTTTAATTTTAATTTAAAATTATTTATCAACTTTGAAGACCCTCCATTTTTTACTTAATTGACTGTAGCTTGCTTATTTAAAACGAGTGTACGCTTGCATCCTCAACCCCATGTCAGAGGCATGGCTTGATCAGCACATCTTGAAATCTGTTTTTGTCTAGGATAGACCTTGTTGATGCAGTTTACTTACTTTGTAGCTTGTTGCTGTCCTCAACTTCACCCTGGCAGCAGTTTTGGGGTTTCTTACAGTATTGTAAGCCTCCTACACTGCTCTCTCTGTTTCAGTTAATAACTGGAGGTAACACCGATGTTTAATGGCACCCATTTGTTATAATACGTGGTTCATGCACCTGACTAACACTGAAAGTATTCTTTGTACACAGCATTTTAGCACGATATTAAAACCTTACACACTGCTGTACTTTTCAATAAAAACTAAAAATGTCAAATAAATCTTAATCGAATCTTAATTTTATAGTTATAAAGATTCCCAAACTTCACAACTAAGTGATGCTTGACTCAGAAAACAGTGATGGGGAAGAACTAAATCAAAACCACCTCTGCAAACCTCAAAAAGAGGAAAGACAACAGTTGGATGAAATGGTTTCTTTACTTCAAATCAAAAGCGGAGGTCTGAGGAAAGAACAGAGAGCGAGATCAACCACTGGAATGTACAGGACTCGGTTCGACAGCCTCACGACGCAACAGTGATGATATTCACAAAGCCAGCCATATAGTCAAGCAATTACTGGAATGGGATTAAAAAAAAAAAATAGAACGGTACTTTTCCGTCAGAGGAAATCCCCTCTCTCCGAGTGAGAGGAACACTGTCTGTCTGTGATGAAAAGTGGTCAAAACTCTTGAATCTCTCCTTGAGGAACTACAAGGCGTTGTGTTTCTATCGCAGTAGGGACCATTTAATCTGCTCCTTTGCAGACTGAAGCACCTAAAATACAAAACAAATTTACATTAAAAACATTATTAGAGCCCGAATGTCTACAGGTTTTTTTCAAGCACGTTAGTAATATTTAATAAATTTCATTGAATAATAGTGTGAAGGATTGGAGCTTGGTGGCTTTCGAGAGATCTCTGTAGCGTTCACAGAACACTAACTAGGGGCAGGTGTTTTTGTCCAAGTTATTTAAGATTGAGGACCCTCTACGTCCAAGGTTTTCCCCGCTTCCCTCCCAACACCTCACTCGCGGAGTATAACCCAGATACACCTCTGCTGGACAGCCAGCCTTATACGGTCGTACCTGCAACAAATCGATTAACCGTTGACTCACAGAAAGGAATTGTGGTAGGAATTGTGGAAACGGTTTTAGCAGTAGTGGTTAGGGCGATGTGGCTTTCCCATCCTCTCCTTCTCTCTCTCTCTCCGCTTAGCTACCCGTCACTCTAACCTATCGTATCTTTCACACTTTAATTTGGTAATTTAATTAGAATTTTGGAATAGCGGATAAAAAACCCTGTACGCAAACGACAAAATGCACAAAAAAAAATTAAATGTTGAAAATGCACAAAATAAAAAAATACTGAGTAGGATAAACTTTTTATCCAATGAGAAATAAATGTGCATAAACTACTATGGAAATGCGTTGAAAGTGAACCCTCGCTGCTTCGCGGTTCGATTATCGCGTATTCACGACTTATATATTACAAGAGAAAATAAATAGCAGATTTTCCGGAAATTTCAAAAATAGTTGCAACACATGAAGACCCCAAATATTTCATTAATTCCATTAATAATTATTAATATCTGCTAGTACTGTTAAATAAATACTGTAAATATGGCGTCCCTACTTCGCGGGCTTCACTTAGCGCGGCCAGTTGTGGAACATATTTACCGCGATAAACGAGGGTTCACCGTACTGAATAAATCCCAGCATAAAGCGCATTGGCGACAGTTTTTTAGGAAGTGACGATGCGGCTTTATTCACAAATATTTCATGCAATACTCCAGTTTTGTGCATAAGTTTAATTCGCATCTTTGGATAGAAACATGACTATTTTTTTGGTCCTCATTTATGTTGCTTTTTCACCTGCCCAAACGAACCGAACTAAAAGGGAAAACAAACTTTAGTTTGATTGAATCAAACAAAACAGGTTAGTAAATAAAGGCTATTTATTTGCTGCATAAAAATGACACATTTGTTTTGTCTGGAGCAGTAACCGTGAGTAACCATGATTAACAATAGAAATGATAAGTGAAAACTGTCCTTTCTTTAAAAGATTGCGCATTTGGTGAATCAGTTTGTTAGTTCAAATGAAATAAAAATACAGAATTATATATTTATTCATTACTATTATTTTTTTTAAAACCTGTGATGGAGTGGCAACCTGTCCAGGCCGTACCAGCAGAAATACCCCCATGACCCCAAAAGGGGAAAAAAAATAAATAAATAAAAATAAAAAAAATCGGGCAGGAAATATTTTTTTTTCTAAAACGCTGCATGTAAATTTTTATGTCCGTTTTATTTTCGCATAAATTTCCGCGTTTGTTGTTCTGAATGCAATGGATGCAGTGCACTTGTTAAAATAAACCTTAAAAATATATATAGTACACCTCTATTCTATTCTTATTAAATGATCATTTAAAACAAAAATCCTATTTAATAACCTTTTAACAATCAGCTAACATGCCTTCGATTGTCGGTTGAGAGAATTAACCGAATTGTTACTCGTGATACAAGGCCACTTTATGAATAATGCAAACGAGATTTTCCACAACTATTGTCTTTAAATATAAAAATAACCAGCGAGATCTTTACAGTCGTTGTTTCTAAAGAAACTTTATATTCTTCTAATTTCAGAATTCATTGGTGCACGTCTTGCTACTTCATTATATAGTGGTGCCGCGAGATACGAATGCTTCAGTTACGAAACATTCGAGATACGAAAGGACTCCCAGAAAAATATTTTGCTTCAAGATATAAAAGCACCAACAGTCCTGCTCTATTTTCCGCTTGTAAAGCTGATACGCTTTAAAACACTTTAAATCAGTTTTAAATCGAGCAAAACATTATGTATAGATTACCAATAATGTGCTATAACAAATGTTAAGAGTCAAAAGAAATAACGTTTATAACGTGGAAAGTTCTGTTCTGTAGCGCAACTTAGAGAAACCCTGTGACGCGTTCTCAGAAGCGTCTCCATCTGTCTGCGCTCGTGCTTGAAACCGTGTTGGTGTTTGTAATTTGTGAAATATCGAGAAAATGTTAACTTTTGTACGTAGTGCCGTAATGTTTTCTGCATCCGTTCCACCTCCACATCGCCCAGTCTCAAGGTAAGGTTTCACATTTGTGTAAATATTACGTATTTTCATGTGTTTTATTCAGTTTTATTATCATTTATTACATTAACAATGTGTAGATTTAAAGATTAAAGAAACGTTATTTGAGTTTTCTCTAGTTTTCCATTTTTTCATCTACTCATACTGTTGTTTCTGAGAGCCGGTGCACAGATTAGGCGTTTTACATGTAATATGAAATCTTCGAGATACGAACGCCTCCCTGGAACGGATTAATTTCGTATCTCGAGGTACCACTATATTGTCTATTAAAAACAGCACATAAACAAAATCTTACACTTGATTAGAACGAAAGACACTTAAAGAATATTGTTTCTCGGTCATCTCCCCAAGCACTTTGAAACAAGAACGTAAAAGCACACGATCTAAACTAATCCCCAACGCTTGTGAGAGTACTGCACAGTGAGCACGACGAGGAATGGATCCATCATCTTCATTCACACAGGGCTAAATGTAACCGTACGCAACAGAGGAGAAGAGGCGACAGCCGTTAATCACAGACAGGAACGGCAGACAGGCGGCCGGTCGCAGCGGAGCGTAAATGAGAACATTAATCAGCTTCTGTTCGCGACTGCGGCTGCCACGGGGAGCCATCGCTGCCAGAGAGCCGCCAATAATCGACAGACACATGCAGGAGAGCGGTTTTAATGCTCCACCGGCTGCTGCATGAGAGCGTCGCTTACCTGAGTCACTGTCTGCTCCGTCAGAGGCACATCGTCGCCCTGTAACGAGAGGAGAGGGAGATTTTAAGACGGCGGATACACTTCCTATATCGCACCGTCAGAATGATTGGAAACCTAGTCAAGTGTAGAAAAGCTAAAAGTAGGAAATCTAGAATTAATTCCAATTCCTGAAGTTGTTTCATGTAGACTTTCTATTACTGTCTGCCACAATCATCCGCAAAAACACTCCTCAAGTGATGTTCAACAGAGAGACAGGAAGGAACTCAACATTTTAAACCTAATAGTTTATTTCGGAGGATTGTAGTGTTTTGTAATAGAAAAAATATTCAGAATCCTACTGTTCAAGTTAGAACAGGAAGTGACGAGTGGCTCGAATAAAGCAGCACAACAAGGTTCCTCCCTTTTGCTCTTCAAATCCCGAGGGAGACACAGCAGGCTGTCTCAGGATCTCCCCCTCCCCCGATCTTCTATGTGTTTAGCTAATAGCATCTCTAATGTTTAAGTTAAGTAAGCCACATTTTCTGTAAAATCTTCTTAAATCTTGCGTTCAGAGTCGTCTTATTTGGGTTATGAATTAATATTTCAACAACAGTATGTAATTCAAACAGAAATAAATGTAGAACCAAGATTTTAAAATACTGTTCTACGTGAACAAGGGTGCATTCCTTTTGCTTGATAACAGCCTTTAGTCGTTTCCTGCAATTCTCAACCAGTCACCGTCTCCTGAGGAATAAGACCACGCTTCCTGAGAAGATCTCTCAAGCTCCTCCAGATTTGTTGGTCTTCTAGCACACTCTGGACTTTAGTGTGTACACTCACTTTGCTCATTTGGAGGCATTTCTTCAGGAGAACTGAGGGGTGCTTTGGGTCAAAAAATCCAAATGTCAACCCAAACCAAGTTGTCTTGCAGACTATCTGAGGTTGTCTCTCAAAATCTTATCCTTGTCTTCTGTTTCATCTTTCCTTCAAACCTGATGAAATTCTCAGAAACATCCCCACAGCATTGTACTCCCACCACCATGCTTCACTGTGGGAATGCTGTTCTTGTTGTTGAATGCCTTTATCTTCGCTCTCCAAACATCAAAAGACATGTTTCCAGTGTCCATCACAGTCCATCTGGGTGCATCTACAGTATCAGTTATAGCGCCACCAGGTAGCCACAGGAAACGCAGCAGATAAAATTGATAATGTACTTCTTTTAAGGAATTTGGCATGTGTGACGATACAAAAACAGAAAATATTTAAGACTCACTCATAGTGCCACCTGGTGGTCATGACAACTTACTGAACTCGTGAAAAATTACAGAATTTTAACAATTCTTGCTCGAATACTAATTTAATATATTGTCACATCTGAACAGCAGTTCACCACCAGAGCTAATTCCTCCTGAGCGGTTCTCTCAAGCTCGTCCAGATTTGTTGGTCTTGTGGCACAAACTCTGGACTTGTTAGGTTCTTCCTCCTTTTACTTTTATTTTGTGCTGTCTCTGTCGTTTATTTTGTAGCCTTTTCTTCTGTTGCGGCCCCTTCCTGTCTGAGTCTGTGCTTCATCTTTATTAATCCTCCCTTCAGAATAGTATCTTGTAGGGGTGTAACGGTTCACGGGGATGTATTGAACCGTTTCGGTGCGGCCTGTTTGGTTCGGTACACTTGCGTACCGTTTCGGTATTTTTTTTAATTAAATAATATACATTTATTATTAGCGCGATATTAAGCGCAGTGGAACAATGTTCCTACGCGAGTTTCCGCACGGACGCTACTGAGTGACGCACAGTAGAGCTACACGAGTAATGGCAACAGCGAAAGAGAAGCCAGAGCTTGAAGACCCTCCCACCTCACTACGGTCTCCTGTTTGGGAACACTTTGGCTTCTCTGTTAAAATACGTAACGGGGATAGACGAGTGGATAAATTTAAAGTTGTATGCGACATTGTTCCACGGAGATCGGGCAGGCAACACATCTAACATTTTCTACTGCTGGAGATATTGTCACTGCAACCAGATCTGTGCTCTCTTCAGAAAATGTGGATATGTTAATCTTTTTAGCCAAAAACTTAAAACTTGAATAGTTAGTTTTGTTGATATACAAGCTGAAGCTGTTGCTAGTGTTAAAAGTTTTTAAGGTCCTAACTAGTTGCACTAGTATTAAATATAAAAATAAAAAATGAAATATTGCAATTCATTTAAAGTATCACCCAAATGTGTCACTTTAATTTATTTTATGCAAGAATTCTACTGTGTATTGGCACCTTTTCAAAATAAAGATTTTGTAAGCTCTTTATGTTTTGTACCGAACCGAATGAACCGAACCGAGCTCTCCAAGACACTGTACCGAACCGAATACGATTTGAGCGTAACGTTACACCCCTAGTATCTTGTGTTTGTCAGTGTTGTTTTCATCAACGATGACAAAATCATTTAATTGACGCCACTTTTTTCATTACGATAACGAGACGGTGACGAGATAAATTTGATGACGAGCTCTTTGATGACGAGACTTGTGAGAGTTTTCGTTGACGAGATGAGAATGGACAAAATGTTAGTGGGTAGTCTGTAAAACGTTTGACATTTCTGCTTAATATGCGCATCAATTAAAACCTTAAAAGTATCTGTTGCTGCATTATATCCTTGTTTGGTCACGCCCATCACCTGGCAGGCAGAGCACATTGACCCTTGTAGAATCTGATAAAACTGTGCATCCTCCATCGTTATGCGCAAAAATAATTCTTTCCCCTAGTCCAAACTTATCTGTTTTGCTTTTTCCATGAGGACAGCGCCATCTATTTTACTAGTTGTTCTGCAAGGTGCTAAAGTTTGATTTAAATTTTTAATTAGGTTACGTTAGCGAGCTAATACATTTTATTTGTTTAATTTTTTAATAATAATCAAAAAGAAATTACAAGAAAGAAGCCAAAACAACCCTTTGTCAAATGTGCTAATAACAACTGGCTTTCTCCAAATGTAACCTGATAAAGAAACCGAGGAAGTGTATTAGAACAGGAAGTAGTTACCCTCAGAGCCACACGGTGAACGACTTGCTGCGGGTCACTTTCCAGAATCACCCTGAGAGTAAAAACAAAGTATGAGAGATCCGCGGAGGACGAGGAGTGTCTGTGTTAGAAATACATCTATGGTTTGGGGGTATTACAGGAAAGGATGCAGACAAGATCAGGAAATAACATATGACTAGCTTTTGCTGAGTGCTAGCGGTCACTGAGGCGTTGTCTATGGCTTAAAAAAGGTTTTTCATTGTAAAAAAGAATGCTTTCAGAAATATAAATAATGCTTGTCTATCCTAACAAAATATAAAGCAAATGAACAACAGAAAAATGGAAATCATACGAAAATTTTTTGAAGGAGATGGGGAATTTGTTGCCCTGCGATAGACTAGCGACCTGTCCAGGGTGTACTCCCGCCTCTCGCCCAAGGTGTGCTGGAGATAGACAAAAGGAATGGGGATTTTGAACGATCAATGTCCCACTCAAGTGAAACCCAGTGATGAACTGAAACAATAACAGCGGTGTAGGAAGCCTAAAACTCCTGCTGAATTGCGCATTCAATACAAGGCCATGATATCGGTTTTCAATGCAATTCGACACTCAGCTCCCGTGTACATCAATAACTGCGTTTCCATGCACCTATTTATGGGCATTTTGGAATATAGCAATTAAAAACCATGGATGGAAACTTAATTTTTAAATTGTTTTTTAAGAAAATGATGAGTAGGCTAAACTTTTTAACTGATGAGGTGCATGTCTACTATGGTGGTTGCGCATTTACCGAATAAATACCAATGCAATTGCAACGCATCGGAACTGGGCTGCGAGGGGGCGGGATTAATGCACTAAATGGACTGATTTCATCGGGTCGGCAAGTGGCGTATTGGTGGTTTTAGTCGTCCTAGATACAGATGGGTGGTTCGATCGCACAAGCGTGTGAGAAGGGATGGAGAGACGCTTCAGAGAACGCTTGACTGTGTTTCTCTAACCTGCGCTACAGAACAGCAATATCCACGTTATAAACGTTATTTCTTTTACGACAGCTTGACTCTACCATTTGCAATCTATACGTAATGTTTCGATGTGTTGTTGATGTGTTTTGAAACGCATCAGACCCTTTTTTGCACTGGGAGATAGGAGTGCAAGAACCCTGAAGCGCAACGTGACGTCATGACGTCAAGCGACATGAATTCAAATTTTCTTCGGAACTTGAAGAAAAAAATTTGCCACGAGACGTTCCGTATCTCGAACATTCCGTAACTCGAAGCATTCGTATCTCAGGGGGCCACTGTATGCAAGGAGGCGGCACATTGGTTTATATATAAACATAGTTCTTTCAAAAAGTGTTCCTCAAAGAACTCCTGCTGTTCTGAAGGCTAGGGGTGCTCACACCAAACATTTCTTTTTTCTTCATTCACTGCATTTTGTTCATTGATGAAAATAAATAATTAACACGTCCATTTCTAAAAGCATTCTTTATGCCCAGCATTTTTCCACACCTGCCTAAAGCTTTCTCACAGCACTAAACATCTCGCAGGATTAAATTACCCTCCATCAACAATCTCATCAACGGCCAAGAAAAGACCCTCCATGTTTTCCAGCAGGGCCCTCTTTTCCACATTTTTCCTAAAGAAGAGCAAAAAGAGCATTTGTGATTGTACTGTTGGGCACTGAGTGCCTACCGGAGATGTTTAGATCTTCCTACCTCAACATTTGGCTCAGCGAATCAAAGAGACAATTCAACACGGACATTAGCATTAGCTGCAGGAGGAATGAAAGAACATGAAACTCAAGATACATCAGGCGCTTGTGAACAAAAGATAAATGATTACCTCGTTCTCATGGGAGCTGCCAATTACATAGAAATACAGATCGATATTACTCTTGTAGACAACCGTCAGACCCTCCAGTAATGCAATCTCACCTGCAGCAGAGATTACAAGAGATCATACGGGGGGGCTCTAAGGTTTGGATGATGACCAGAGGCTGTTCTAGGAAAAAAAAGTCCCCCTCATGACTCCAAAAAAGCCATTAATTGTCAAACAACTGTGTTTCCTCTTTTTAAATCATAAACATTCCAAATGACCCTGATCAAATGTTTACACGCCCTGTTCTTAATATGTTGTATTCTCCCTTTAACATCAATGACAGCCTGAAGTCTCGTGAGGTAGTTGTGGATGAGGTTCTTTATCTTCTCTGTTGGTTCCTCTTGGCAAAACGCTTCCAGGTCTTGTAAATTCTTTCATGAACGGCACGTTTGAGTTCTCCCCAGAGTGCTTCAGTGATATTGACCTCCGGAGACTGAGATCCGCTCCAGAACCTTCACTTTGGTGGAACCAATGAATCTGGTGGAACCAAGTTTCCTGTGCCTTTGGAGCTCAAACATCCCCAAAACACAGTGAGGATGGTGTTTTCCTTACATCATAGGCCTTGTTGACTCCTCTCCAAATGTAGCATTTAAGGTTTAGAGGAAAAAGTTTGATTTTCTCTCATCTCTCCAAATAACTTTGTTCCAGAAGTTTGGAGCTTGTCTTTGAGCTGTTTGGCGTATTGTAAGCGGTAACTTTGTGGCGTTTGTGTAGTAACGATTGTTCATTCTATTAATGCGGGTGGAGAACCAGATGATACGTTCTTCTTCGGCCAAAACTCTAGCAAGTAAACGAGCTCACTAGCACCCCCACTTCTGTAATTTATTTTTTGACATTCAAGGCGCAGGATCAGTGGCCAGTTAAAATATTTTGTGTTGGATTTGTGTTTTTGGTTTCCAGTTGTTTTTTATTTGAAATAGTGTTGCATGTGCAAAGTTGATTTTTGTTGTGTTGTGCACTAATGGGCCACCGTGAAAAAAGGCAACTGTAAGTTGTCCAATCAGGATTAAACACGGTTAGATCCCGCCCTGCTGCACATGGTCAAAAGAAGAGCATGCAAGATGGAAAAGCCCGGATCTGAAACCAGTATAATCTTTATTCCAGAAAGGAAATCACTCCAAATAAGTGTTTACAAATTGAGCCGAAAATAAATATCTGATGCTATATCCACTCCTGAAACTGATACTAGCGCCACTCACTGTCTGTTCTGTGCGTCTTGTTGAAGATGTTCTTCTCAAAGGCTTTCTGCTCTTTCACCGTGGGATATGTGTCATCGTAATACTGAAATAAACACAGTTAACACCATAAAGACATATTTCAGACAATAAATGGGTGCAAAAGAACCAATAAAACAATCAAATGTAGCGTTTTTGTGATTAAAAACATAATTTGTAATGCATGAACAATGACACTAATATTAGTAATGTGTATGTGACATTTTCTCTGTCAAATTAAGCATTTGATTAGTTTAAGTTAAGTGTGAAGAGATTTATGAAGCTGATGTGGGGAACTCACCTTAGCATACAGCCTCTCTCCATCGTTGTCCATGATCAGAACAGCTTTTACGGTGTACAGCGAGGGTTCCTGGCACATTTAGGAGAAATTGATTAATTTAACATTAATAGCATTCAGATGTATCAGGAGATCAAGACAAAGGTTCAACAGATATGTAACGTTAACTCTGCCACAATGACCGTTAGGAACTTGATGGAATTACAGTAAACCCCTGTTTTATTTAGTCGCATAATTATATATGCTTAGCTAAATTGTTCGCAAATCGCTAGTTTGCGTATGTTGCTTAACAATGATTCAGAAATATAACATCTAACGTTAGCGTTTTTATTTGCGAAACGCAAATGTTATTGCTAATAAAGTTGATAATAAAAGGTTACCAATATTAGCGAATCCATCTTATACAGATGTGGAGTTGTCTCGCTCTGCTAAATTCTTACATATGTGTACTTCCGCTTACGACAGGAGGTCAAAGAGCGACCACAAGACTTACCGGAAGTGCTAAGTACGTCACAAATACATTAGCAATTTAGCACAACGTTTTAAAAATGAATTAGCTTCAGAACAATACAATGTTTTCACATTAAAATACACAACACACGTCATCTGTTGATAACATAATACTATTCAAACGAAAATAACTTAACATTATTAATTCTTAGAATTACTGTAAAACAATAGCAAATGAGATACAAACCGAAAACAAAATCCAAATAAATTTAAATTGTGGTCTGACATTTCTTTAAAATCTATTATTATGGGAATAATTGTAAAATTACTTAAATCATTACATTTTTTTACATTTATACCCCTAAGAATGTTCAAAATAAGACAACAATAATATATGCTGTTTTGTAATCAATGTAATTTTAAACGGCTTATAACCTGTCCCTGTTGTATGTATTACATTGTTGTAATGGTGTTTATATATATATATATATATATATATATATATATATATATATATATATATATATATATATATATATATATTATATATATATATATATATATATATATATATATATATATATATATATATTTCTAATAGAAATGCAATCTCATTTTTTATTTTATTACCAGTCAACAACAACAAAAAATGTGTTCAAGTAACTGTGATGTTAACTATACTAACATAAGTTAATCTTTTTTATGTAAATTAAATGGGTCTTTAGAATTTCTGTAATTTTGTCTGTGTTCACATCAGTGCTTTTGTATCTGAAATGGTTGTCCGATACATAAAGATACTTCTATCAATCTCTTTCCTCTGTTCACTCTTGTTAAACATGTTTTTTTTAGCAATTTATCTATTATTAGGCAACATTTTCTATAAAAGTTTTTGCTTAAACATGAAACAATGAAATGTATGCTCTTAACAAATAAATTTTGTGGTTAAATAATAAAGACATGTAAAGCAATGTTAAGACATGTAAAAGACAATGAGTAAAAAAAACATAACCCTACATAAAATTTTTATGTATCTCTGAGACATTAACAGTTCAACCCTATGTCATTTCTTCCAGTTTATCTTCGTTTTTGCTTATTACTTGGCTAAGTGTTTTAATTAGTCCCAAATTTCAAGAAAATTGTTGCTGTGCATATAAATAGGTGTTCATGGTCTATATTTTATGTAATTTCATCACTAAGCACTCATTCATTAAAAGACAATAAGAGACAATAAACAGAACATTCATCATGAAGTAGGTACCAGGATAATTACATATACTTTATATGGTAAAATATCATTTTTAGAAATAAAAATTCTATTGGTTGCAACCGTTTTTCTGTATTTATAATTAAAATAAAAGCACTTATCACTCTCTCTTAAACTTTATACATTTTTAAAAAAATAAGAAAATTCATTAAACGAATAGCAAATATAAGTCATTTAATGCACCTTTATGCAGAACAAAACCTGTTTGTTAAGGATTGCACATTGAATCTGAATATTTTTATAGTTCAGAGGAGTCATGCACCTCACTGTGATGAGGCCGATAAGCATCTCATTGTGAAAGACGAGGGGTTATCTCTTAGATTCTGCAGCTCTATTGAGAAACAGTTACTGTGGGTAAAGATAGCGTGGCCGCTGCTTCCTCATTCAGTCTATAAGGTACAGCCTTTGTTTGGTAAAAACAATCTTCTTGAATTCTCAGAAAATGTTGCAAATATTTCCACTGTACATTTGGCCCTTTGACCCTATAACTGAGAAGTGGGAGAATCTCTGATAACAACCTATCACTGGTGAAAAATAAATATAATATATTAATATTATTAGAATAATACCTCCTGAAAAAAATTATTAGAAAAAAATGCTGTGCACCGGAAGATTTAGCAATGCACTGCCCTAATAAAAACTGGAGGATAGTGGCGACCCAACATTTTCGAGGAGGAAATGTTGCTGGAGAAAAATCCTGAGTTATCGTAAACGGTGATCACTTAAACGTCTTCATTTAATGGTGAGAGTAGAGGATTTCCACACACACAATGTGAAGGGAACTCAAGGGATTGGGACAGAAAGTTGTGGTGACTTGTTCAAGGCAACCGGAGACCAGATTTTTCTTGAGAGCATAAAGATTGGACTCTGGAGCAATGAAAAAAGGTAATGTGATCTAATGTGTCTTGATCATCCCTATTCCAGAGTGATGGGCACATCAGGCTAAGAAGAGCCACAGATGATGCACGCTTACTGTATAAACCTGTGGTGGTCTGGTTTCAGCAACAGGAAGTGCTCATAGAATGAGGTCACAATGTACTGAATGACCCAGTGATTCCAGCAATGGATTTCTTCTTCTCTGATAGTATGGGTATATTGCAAGATGACAATTCCAGGATTCGTCGATTCAAATTGTGAAACCAATGAATCGGTTCAGACC
Source organism: Danionella cerebrum (assembly GCA_007224835.1). NCBI lineage: Eukaryota > Metazoa > Chordata > Actinopteri > Cypriniformes > Danionidae > Danionella > Danionella cerebrum. The sequence goes on from SRMA01025321.1 coordinate 249,192, forward strand.
TTAATCACATTGAGAATCTTTGGGATGTGCTGGAGAAGGCTTTGCGTAGCGTTCACCTACCATCATCGATGCAAGATCTTAGTGGAAAATTAATGCTACGCTGGATTGAAATTAATGACTTGTGACTTTTAAAAAGCTAAAGGCGCTCCAACAAAGTATTAGATTGTGACCTTTTTCTTTGGTTGCAGCTTTTTCTTTTAACCAGGCAGTTAAAAAGACAATTCCTGAATTATATTTTCATTTTAATTGACACTATTAGCTTTAATTTGTTGCTTGTTAATAAACACAGATCATATTTGGTTGCTTTAGATTTACCCTTTTGTGGACTTCTTCTTGCTCTCCCTGGGGTTCAAACCCAAAACATTTACAATACCAGCGCCATTTTCTTCTGACAGAGCTTATCTTTTTCCCCTACAATAATAAGCACCTCACTGAACTCCAGTGGTATAAAGAGTACAGAAATATCATACTCAAGTAAAAGTACCATTACTTACAAAAAAAGTAAAGAACGTAGAGTAATTTCTGTTCTAAATACGACTCAAAGTATGAGTAAAAAGTAGCTCTTGCAAAACTACTCAAAAGTAGTGAGTATCAGAGCCATTTTCTGAAGGGTGTTTCTGGAGATAGTGAAGACAGAGAAGGAAAGAGGAGAAAGAAAACGATAAAAAGAGCAAGATGGAGCGAGAAAGAAAAGAGATGGAGGAAAAAAGACAGGTAGAAAGCATGAAGAGAGAGAGAGCTGGGGAAAAAGAGGAGAGAAAGAGCGAGTGAAAAAGAAGAGAAACTGATAGATTGAAAAGAGAAGAAAAGTGAGAGAAAGATCGAAAGAGTGATAGAACACAAGATAGAAATACAAAAGAATGAGAAAGCAATAGAGAAAGACAAAGGAAAGAGAGGAGCAAGCGTGAAATAGAGAGAACAAGAGGGATATAGAGGGCAAGACAGTAGAAAGAGAGAAAAAAGAGAGAATGAGAGAGAAAAACTGCCACATAATTAAACATTCAACTATTTTCCTGGCTTTGAAATGACATAGCAAGTTTTTCTTGCAAAATAATTTCTAACTCTACTGATTGTATCGATGTGATTGTGTTTGATTGATTACAATCGCTAGAGCTTTATTTTCGGAGATTGTTTCTTTACACGCAATTTGATTGGATGGGAGAGTTGCCAATCACTGTAAAAAATACATAATAAAGTCGTTAAGGTAGGTTGAAGAAAATTAGTGCAGCTAAAGTACACAAACTGTATCAAGTAAAAGTTTACATTTTTAAATCTACTCAATTTCTGAGAAAAACTACTCAGTTGCAGTAATTTGACTCTTTGTAGTTCGTTACTTTACACCACTGCTGAACTCTAGGAATCGGTTTTATTAATAAACGAAAAGCAGCTAATGCAGCAGCATGGACAGTTTACACAAAGTTAACCACAAGTCCATGTATTAAACTGAGTGTTTTCTCAGAAGAGAAGCTCTTTGAGATGTTCTCTGGGAAAACCCCAGCTCAGATTTGATTTCACAGTGGTGCTTCCCAGAAGGAGACCAGTGTAATTACTCTATGATGGCCAGTGGTTGGAGGATCCCTTAAATTATCACAGACATGCAATTTTCAGCAAGGTTTGTTTCACTGAGGGCAGTACGTCACTCATGTAACTCATGAATCAGTAGATGATCAACTTCTCTATCCATCCCTGAGCATTTGTTCTAAACATCCTAAAGCTTTCTGAGATATTAACATGTAACCTGAAACATCTTGGTTTCCACAAAAAAAAATCTTTACAAAAGAAACTGCAGAAAAGGGCTCTGAACTATTCTGTTAAATTGCTTAAAGGAACCATATTGGGCTAATTTTATTAGTTACAATAAAAATTTGAGCCCTCTATACTAGCACTGCTAGTATATGCTAACCAACCCAGCTTTGAAATCAGTAAATAATGTCATGAAACACAATTAGAAAGACGCATTCCTGATTTCAACCCCCTACAATATTTGCATGAAAAAGATCCAAACTTTGTTAATTAATTTCTCACTCAAACAGCACAAGAGCTCATTAGTATACACAAGCACTGAACTGCGTGAAGCGTGGTGTTATTTTTTATTTAAAAGCCTCCAGCTCTTGTAAATTCTATCATTCAAAATTCCTGACAAATGGGTAAGAAATCTACATTTCCCAAGGTATGTAAAGTTGAGAGCACAACTGTATGTACAGTTTATTTACAAACAGGAAAACAGAAATTAGACTTTACATAAAAGTTGTATTGTCCTTGGTCAACTGCGAAGAGTAGTCAGGAGAACCCCCAAAGGCTTCCAGAGAGACGGAGGAGATAGAATAGTCCCAGAAGTGCCTTAATCCAATGAGTGCTTGATGGAGTTAACAAGGAGATGGAGCCAAGATACAGAAAGAATGTGTTAAATGTGTTTAAATTATAACATTTTAAAACATTTAGAAAATTTCAGTCCTTTATATTAGCACTGCACCGTTAATAACTTTCCAAACGCAATATTAATTGTAAAAAAAAGTCTTTGAATCAACTCATATTTTTTGCCACTGCGAAACGCACTGTTTACCCCGGTTACTCCAACAGTCGTGCTTTCACCAAGCCTTTTTTGGGACTTGTAGTTCAGGAATCATGGGTAAATGTAGTGCCTAATTGCCGCCAGTGACTAGTCAAATAGAACAGCATGGAGTTGTTCAAATGAGAATAAATGTCACCCAGGCTGGAAAGGGACAAAAATTCCAAAGTGCTGTGTAAATCACTTTGAAGCTAATGAATACAGTAAACATAAAAATAACAACACGCTTCACGCAGTTCAGTGCCTGTGTATGCTGATGACCTAATGAGTGAGAAGTTAATGAACAGATTTTTGATCTTTTTCATGCAAATATTGTAGGGGGTTGAAATCAGGAATGTGTTTATTCTTTCTAATTGTGTTTCATGATATTATTTGCCGATTTCAGGTGTTTTGTGCAAAGCCCCCCCCCCTTGGCAAGCGCATCCCCGCTGTATGGTTTCCGGGCGCGGGGCATTTCTCTCTGGGGGTGCTGACGGTTCCCAGTGGGGTGGGGTGGGATGCTCTGGCTCGGGAGTCCAGGGCCCCGGTCATGTCGACCCCCGGGGGGTGGAAAGATCCACCGGGTTACTTTGGTCTGATTGCGGAGCCGGTTCTGTGTCGGACCTCGCAGCGCACTAGGGCATAGAGGAGTGAGGGTGATACGTGGGAAGTTGGTTGGCCACTGGTGGGTTGGGTCTGCTGTCCCTCGGCACCATGTGCTTCAATTGTTTGTATGTTATATATGTGTGGTTTGCCCAACTCGCTATTTGTGATCTTTGATATGTTATGTATTTTTCCTACAATGTAGCTGAGTTGCTTTTTAAAGCATACAACATTATTATCACCTCACTTAAAATATTGGCTGTGTATGTATGTATATTTAAACATGTGTGTCTGAATATACAAACTGCAATAACTGTTTTACATGAACAATAACAAACGGACATGGACAAAATGAACTGTTAATAGGGCTTATGCGTCATGTTCAGGTAGGTATTTATTTATTTTATTTTTTATTCATTTGCAATTTTTTTTTCTTCTCTTCTAAATTATTATTATTATTTTTGTTTTTCCTCTCTTCGTCTTTTCCTCTTCCTTTCTTTCATTTTCACTCGTGTACCTTCACCCTTCCCCAATCCTTTGTCCACTCCCCCTTTCGGTTCGGCACTGTCTTGTCCTGACACAACTATTATAAACGTACTCACGGGAACCACAACAAATAAATATTTAATAAATACACTCAATTTTCCAATCCAGAGGAGAAAACACCACACCAGGTGTTTTACTCCTCTGGAGAAAGCAAAACTGTCCAACTCAGCAAGGCATGTACTCCCCCATGTGATGGCTTTTGAGCAGGACAGGACAAGGTAAAAAGAAAAAAAAAAAAAGATCAACAACGTATTGAGCAAAGGCAGTGAATACTAATGGAAATGTGAGTTCTTTTTTTATACATTAAACAAATTATGAAGAAATAAAAGTTACTCTACATTCACGCTGTATTTTGGAATAACAAAATGTCGAAATGCAAATGGATTCTGATATAAAACTGTATTAACTAAGCAGACAATTTATTTGCATGCAGCAAATGCAATATTTTACCTGTCATTTTGCATGTTTTTACTCAATACCTGACATTGTTTGATAAATAGAAAATGTTACGGTTCACATGGGTTTGTTGTCAGACACACATCAAACACCAAACTTTATGTCCAGTATTTCTGCATTGCAGCCGTTTTTTTTTTTTAATTTAAGGTACATCATTTGTTTTATAAGCAGTAGCTGCGTCAAGTTGTTATATGCAAACGACACTTTGCATGTAAATAATGTTCCAGACCCTCTCGTACTGGTGAAACACAACCTTGGAAAAATCTGCAAATCTAAATATTATATATAATTATTTCACTTTGCATTTCTTTTCATTTTTACAACAGTGTCAGAATGGATTTTACTGTGATTAAGCGAGTGTGAACATCTACGTCTTTAATAAATGGAAGTTGGTGTTACTCTTGTTTTCAAAACTTTAAAAAGTTTGTGTTGATTCTACAGCAGGTGCAGAATATGGTTCGGACCGTCCTCATACAGTGAGGGGGTGACAGAGAAAGAGGATGTGTGGCGGAAGCTCTGCTGAAAGCTGATAAATGCTGGTGGAGGAGCTCATAGAGTGTCTGTGGTTTCAGCCACCATCGCTCTTTACTTTCATCCAGTGGCCTCTTCTGTTACACAATCACACTTACAGCTCGGGTTTACTGTACACATCTTGTTTTACGCTGTGTATTGGGAAATCGAAACGTTTGGGGAAATGCTCATGAGGAACATTGTGTAGCTGTTATTGTGGGCCCTCGGTTTAGATTGTTCTGCTTTGAGCAATTCAACTCAGGATCCCTACTCATCATCTACATCTTTAAATCAGCCGTTCCTCCAAAAAAAAAACCCTAAAATTGTAAAATGTTGCTAAGCAGTTTATGTTATTTAACGGCAAAAAGACCAAATGTTATTTTACTGTACAATTGAAAAAATACAGTTTTTTCCATATAGCTGTGATGTGATTTAATGGTTCTACGCTGGTAATTTTTAAAAAATTTTAAAAGTCTTTACCATTTTAAAAAGTCTGAAACCTAAAAAAATTAATGCTGCTGAATAAATTTACAGAAAGAAAGAAAAAGATAATTTAAAGCATATAAAAGTATCTTACTTTTATAGATATTTCTGATGTTTATGAAGGTTAACCTGCACAACAAGTGGAAATAACTCTTAAATGTCAAAATTGAAGACTGCATTGTTTATTTATTCATACATGTAGTATTTCTGGCTCGAGGTTCACTTGCTTGAACTTAAAGCTTGGGGTTTAAGAAAATGCCACATGGAGATGTTGTGACTGGATGAAATGACTCTTCTCTTAATTACTCGTTCTAATTTCCCGGTACCAAGCTTGGATGAATTTTCCCAGTGTACCACAAAACCAAAGACCTGGATGCTCTCATCGGGAGCTGTCCGGGAGTTTTCGGTGTAATTTACATGTGCTCCTGTGTTTACGCTCTGATATTGATGATCTTAAATTATTATGTTTCTGACTGAATATATTTACGAAATCCAAGGGAGTGTTTATGTGATGGAAATCCTAAAAAAGATGGTAAATGTTTGGTAAAAAAGAATTTTCCCAATTCATTCATTCATCATCCTCTACTTCACCAGGGTTTAATCGATGCGGCAGCAGCTTGAATACAAAAGTCCTGGCTCCATGAACACCTCAACCAGCCATACAGTACTTAAGAAAAACCAACACAAACATAGATTCTCAGGCACTCCTGGGTCTTTCCTTTCCTTTGGCTGGAAATGCCTGTACAGGGGGCATCTGAAATAGATGCTGGAACCCCCACAACTGGCTCCTCTCAATCTCCATCTTGAGCTCTTCTCAAGTGACAGGCTCCTCACCCTTTCTCTAAAAGAGAGTACAATCAGCCTGAAGATGATACTTATTTCAGACAGTTGTATACTTTAAAAAAAGAACCTAAAACTCCTGCCAAAACAGACAAAAAAAAACTGTAAATTGAAGTCCCAAACCTTCAAGGAACCTTAGAGTTGCACGTAGAGTCTCATTAATAAGGGGAGGGGATTATATGTTTTTCAGGCATATAGTGGAGCAACCCACCCCAATCCTCCTGCAGCAATCCGCTCATCTGAGACCTACAACACAAGCAGTGTACATTGAGGATATTTTTTAACAAGTTTCAAATATAGAATTTTCAAATAAAAACAATACTTACTATAAAATACTCCACAAAAATTTCAGATTTTCTCATCAGATGTGGAGAGTCCAGCTTGTCTGAACGTGGCTTTAAGGAGTCTGGCCTTGGTTTGTTACAGTTTGGTCAGAGTTCCTCTGTTTGTGATTTGAATTTGTTTTGAATTTCAAACATCAGTGATTGCCATTCTTTGAACTTTTTTGGTTCTTTTCGATTGTGATGAATATACAGCAGGGAAAATAAGTATTGATTTTTCTCAAAAAACATATTTCTAATCGAGCTATTGACATGAAATTTTCACCAGATGTCGGCATCAACCCCAGTAATGCACACATAGAAAGAGATCCAAACATTTGTGTCCATAGATGAAGTTATGAGTAATGAAGTGAAATGGCACAGGGAATAAGTATTGAACACGCGTACTGAAATTTATTTAATACTTAGTGCAAAAATCTTTGTTGGTGATTACAGCCTCAAGACGCCTCCTGTATGGAGAAACCAGTGGAATACATTGCTCAGGTGTGATTTTGGCCCATTCATCCACACAAACTGCCTTCAAATCTCCAAGGTTCCGGGGGTCTCCTCTGTGAACACGGATCTTCAGTTCTTTCCAAAGATTTTCAATTGGATTCAAGTCTGGTGATGGACTGGGCCGTTCTAGCAGCTTTATTTTCTTTTTCTTCAACCAGTTGAGTGTTACCTGGCTGTGTGCTTGGGATCCTTGTCTTGCTGAAAGATCCACCCTCTTTTCAACTTCAGCACCCTGGCAGATGACAGCAGATTCTGATCAAGAATGTCTCGATACTTTTCTCCAGTCATTATTCCTTCAATGATATGAAGTCTACCAGTACCACATGCTGAAAAACAGCCCCACGCCATGATGCTCCCACCTCCAAACATGACTGTTGGTATGGTGTTTTGGGGGTGATGTGCGGTGCCATTTTTCTTCAAAACATGTTGTGTCTTATGACATCTGAAGAGTTCAATTTTGGTCTCATTTGACCAGAGTATCTTCTCCCAGAATGTCATGGGTTTATCCAAATGTTGTGTCGCAAACTCCAAATGAGATTCTTCAAAAATGGAGTCTGCATGCATGGAGGCCATGGCGGTTCAGTGCATTACTTATTGTTTTCTTTGAAACAATGGTACCTGCTGATTCCAGGTCCTTCTGAAGCTCACCACGAGTGGTCCTAGGCTGAGAACCCTTCTGATGATTGTTCTGACACTTCTGTCTGAAATCTTGCGAGGAGCACCTGGCCGTGGCTGGTTTATGGTAATGCCGTGTTCTTTCCACTTCCCGATGATGGCCCCAATGGTACTCACTGGAACTTTCAGAAGTTTGGAAATGCGCTTGTAACCAATGCCTTCAGTGTGTTTTGCAACAATAAGGTTGCGTAGGTCTTTGGACGGCTCTTACCCATCATGCAATGCTTCTTGTCTAACACCTTGCTGGTGAGAAACCTTTTTAAAAGGCATCCATCAGGACTATACCAGCTGATATCACTTTGCACTAATAGGGGGCAGGTTAACCTTCTGAATACTGACAAACTCCAGCTGCTTTCTTGGCTTGCCAGACCTTTTTACCTGTTCTTCATGTGTTCAATACTTATTCCCTGTGCCATTTCACTTCATTACACATAACTTCATCTATGGACATAAATGTTTGGATTTCTTTCTATGTGTGCATTTCTAGGGTTGATGCCAACATCTGGTGAAAATTTCATGTCAATAGCTCGATTAGAAATATGTTTTTTGAGAGAAATGTTGACGTGTTCAATACTTATTTTGCCTGCTGTATATATCAATTGGTAACAGAATTAAATGTATAGTTTTTCCTCAATTTCGACAGCCGTTTAGGGGATTATTTTCTGAGGCCAAACGCTTTCTACTTTGCTGCAGGCCTGTACTGAAATGCTGAATACATTAAAGCTAATCATGAACAATGAAAATTAAACCTTATGAATGAATAGGATATCTTATAAGATATTGCATGAACCAAATTCCAAATATAGTATTATATTATACATTTTTGATAGATGCTGAATCCATCCTTTTAATCCAGATTTTTTGGATCAAATCCAACAAAAACGTTCTGAAAACGAAAATTTTGATCCAGATCAAAACCAAGATTGGATTACGTGATCTAATCCAATTATGTCATACATTGTTTCTTTTGGTTAAATAATCTACATTCGGTTGAATAATCTTCAGGCGACATGTCCAGGCTGTACCCCTGCCTCTCGCCCAACGTGCACTGGAGATAGGCACCAGCAGACTCCCGTGACCCCTAAAGAGAATAAGCGGGTTGGAAAATGAATTAATGTTTCAAGATTTGATCCAATCCGTTATCCAAAATCCTTTTGAAAAACTGGGTAATAAAATGTACAGGGCTCGGGAACTGAGTTTCACACCCTTCCAGATGAGCATTGTGCTAGCAACTGGGAAATTGTAGGTTCAAACTCCAAGGAAAACAAGCTTATCCAGGGCCGGGTTGTGGGGGCAGCAGCCTAAGCAGGGACGCCCAGACTCAAAATGTCCCTACTGTCACCTATGTGATGTATTGAAAGTAAATATAAGATAAAATTGTTTTTATCAACAAACCAAAAACTTATTGCCAAAAAGTCTCTGCAGGCACGGGATGTTTTGAATTTAGTGAGACTGAAACAACCTACGAATTGGTTAATTTTTATTTAAAATATAATGTGTAGGTTGGGCGGCACAGTAGGTATCACTGTTGCCTTGCAGTTAGAAGATTGTTGGTTCGAGTCTCGCCAATGTCCTTCCTGAAGGGAGTTCTTGTTCTCTCTGTACTTGTGTGGGTTTCCTCGGGGTACTCCGGTTTCCCCCACAATCCCAAAGCATCTGTCAGGGTAATTTGGAATAACGTAGGTGTGAATGTCTATGTTTCCCTGCAGCTCTGCGATTGACTGCCGACCTTTCCAGGGTGTACCCCCGCCTCTCGCCCAATGTACACTGGAGATGCACCAGCAGACCCCTGTGACCTTGAAAGGGATTAAGCGGGAAAGAAAATAAATAGATAGATGGATGTGTGGGTTTAAAAGGTTACTAGTTTTGATTTTTCTGGTTTTAAACAAACATTACAATAGTTGTGACATAATTTGCAAGGTAATTCAAATTAAAAAGTGAGAAAATGATCGTCTTTTAGCTTTACTTTACAGACCCCAAATCAGTGCCACCAGTACCATCTAGTGGTGAAAATAATGGGTAACCCTTGGAAGTATAACACCTGTGAGATGGCTTGTATTTTTCAAAGTTCTGGGACAAAAAAAGCACAATGGCACAAAACGTGTATAATTTTTTTTAATACAATTTTCAAAAAAAAGTTTGAGTTTTGTTATAAAACAAAAAAAAATATATATATTTTTTTATATTTCAATTTTTGGACTGAAAAATTACAAAATGTAATACACAAAATTTATTTTGTGTACAATTTCAGATTGATTATGGAATTATTTTATTTAATTTTATTTCTGTTAATGTGTTTATAAATATAACAGCACATCATTCTACATTAAATGTATGTTTTAAATGCATGTAAATGCACATAAAACTAAAATTTGTAATAGATATATATTTATAGTGTTAAAGTCCTTGCCCCCCCCCCATTCTAACATCAACGATTTTAATAAAATGATGTGGAGCTCTCACTAATCAAATGAAGGTGAGCCGCTTGGGTCAGAAAGGCGGTCAAACCATTATTTCCCTTCCTGTGTTCAAACCAGACACTATTTGAAGCATTACACCCTGAAAGAGTGTGTAATAAGTACAAAAATACACACAACAAACAGGGAATGTCAGGAATAGGCATTTCTGAGCTGACCGAGCAACTTTATGAACTATGTGTGGCTGTTTGGCTTGGAAACCTCTGGCTCCCAGAACTCTGTGGTTAGTGAGTGTCTCTGTAATAGCAGCCTGTTTGGATGTGTTTGTAGGTGGTGGAGTGTGGTGGGTGGGTGGGTGCTAGGAATCAAGCTTTGGGAAGTCCCGTCTCTCCGGTTCCTGGCAGCCACCAACCGCTCCGGACCGTGTCAGCCACCTACGGCCATCATTACTCTGCATTTACATATAAACACCTTAACAAGTGTGTGGGAATGACCCAGACGAGCTTCAATAATCACAGCCTTCTGGTCATAATTCACAGATTCTTAGCCTTCAACGACATCATAAGAATGGATAATGTACTTATAGTTCGTTCATATAACTTTAAAAGTTACACTCTCTATGACGAGGGATGGTCAACGATTAGCTCACAGGAGACAGCAAGGATACTGAATTTCAAAAAATACTCCCTATGTGTCTGTCTGGAGGTGGGTGCACCATTACTGGTGGGCATGGTTTGTTAAAATTGGATTTTAATCTAGATTATGCATTTAAAGCAATTTTGCACCAGGTCACGCCCCCTTCACTGAGAGTGACCAAGTCTGAGTGGCAAACAATTTGTAAAATGGCAGAGTTTAATAAGGAAATGTGTTGAACTGTGACACCAGGTGACCAGCTTTCCGTGGAGATAGAGATTTGGCCAGAAGCTGGATTTTACGACATTTATATGTTCTGAATATTAAAACACTCTGCAAATTCACAAAAAATGTCTGCTTTTACTTTAACCCTTAGGTGTATGGGGTGTTTTTGAGTGTTTTGGCCACTTTACAATTGTTCTAATGAATTAAACACCATTTATTTTTACAATTTTTTTTTTCAATAAATTACACACAAATTCCAAAAATGCCAAAAAAAATTCTAAAATTGACATCGAACAGTTTGTATGTTTTATAACAAAAATCTCAAGAGTTGAGACAAAATCTTTCCAAAAAGCAAAGACAAGATCAAAACAGTGGGAAAATTTTATAAAAACCTGAACTTTTTGTTTTCCAGAATTTAAAAAGCACAAGCCACATCACAGGTCTTGTACTTCCAAGGGTTATCCCTTCTTTTCACCACTAGAGGGCAATGATGGAACCGATTTAGGGTCTGTAAAATGAACCTGAAAGCCGAAACGGAAACCTCACAACTCTTGTAAAGATTAAAAATTAATTGGATTAATTTTGGATGAGAAGCCTTACTTTTGGCATGACACTGGACTTCAATCGGCTTCATCTGAGAATATGACTCTTCATGATCCTCTAAATTGTTGATTTCGGTGCAATCTTAGTAGCCACAATATCCTTCCTGTGAAGCCATTTTTATTCAACGCAATAATGGCTGCACGCTTTCCTTTGCAGGTCACCATGGTAAACACTGGAAGAACAATGACTCGAACCCAATCAGCCCAACATAATGATCTCCAGCCTTGTGCTCGCCAATATTCTCACCTGAGTTTAACGAGACGATTACTGTAATGATCTCAGTAATGAATTGCAGTGCAAAGTTTTTTTCAGGATTAAGATAATTTTCATGGCAAAAAAGACTTTGTGATTCATCTGAATATCATGTCTGTATTTTGGTATTCATATATATTGAATATTGAATCGTCAAAATAGGGAAGACAGAAACCAGAAGTTCACATACTTTTCACGTTTCAGAAGTTTTGATTTCCTTAATCAGGTTTGAACAGAGCATGTCAACGCTACCATCAGCAGGAGTATGTTCATGCCATAATGAAGTTGAGTAATGAGGTAAGTGTCAAAGGGGAAGAATGGAGATCGATTAGGAGACCAGGAACAAAGTGAAGGTATCACAGCCCTCGGGATTACTGTGATGGGATAAGGGTGGGATAATTAAGGTCCAGATAGGTGTACATGGAATCTTTGAGGAGTGTGAATGATCATAAACAAAGTGAGGTGATACTACGTGGTTACTGATTGGAATCTCCCGTTCCACCACATCCCAAAGTTGCTCTACTAGATTGAGATCTGGTGACTGTGAAGGAAGGACATTTGAGTACAGTGTGAGAAGCAGTCTGAGGTGATTCTTGCTTTATGACATGGAGAGTTTTCCTGGTGGAAGTAGCATCAGAAGATGGGGACACTCCGGTCATGTGGAATGGCAACAATACTCAGGGAGGCTGTGGCGGTGACAAGATACTCAGTTGGTACTAAAAGGCCCAAAGTATGCCAAGAAAATATCCTCCACACTATTACACCATCTCCACCAGTCTGAAACGTTGATACAAGCCAGGATGGATCCATGCTTTCATGTTGGTGATGCCGAATTCTGACCCTACCTTCCGAATATCCAGCAGAAACCGAGACTCATCAGACCAGGGACCATTTTTCCAATCTTCTATTGTAGCCTCAGTTTCCTGTTCATAATGGCAGCCGGTGTGGTCTTCCCCGTCTGGCACCATTTTCAAAGTCACTTAAATTACCGTATTTTTCGTCTCATAAGACGCACTTTTTCTTCCCCAAAACTGAGGGGGAAAAGTTGGTGCGTCTTATCGACCGAATGCAGAGCGCAGCGAAGTCCGGTCACGGCCGTATGAGAGGCGTAAGAGCTCCAGAGCTAGGCCGAAGCCGCGGCCATATTTGTACACCCAGCGCTGCGTGCTGACGTCATCGCCCATCTCTGCCATAGCGCGGTCGTAACGAAAACGAGAAAAAAAACTACATTTCCCACAATGCCTTGGCTACGGTAGTCGCAGCGGTGCTTCCGCATCCGTACTCACGAGCGGAACTGCTGCCGTGAGCTCTCTCTCTCTCTTGCTCGCGTGAGGAAAACAAAACGCTCTCAATGACTGAAACTCTTCTTTAATAAACTCAAACTCAAATCATCTCTCAACGGTACATCTCACACATGTACATACGAGATAGCAAACGTACGTGCTCTGCAATTGGGTAGTGTTCCTAACCAGGTAAGAGCGCATAAGGATCATATCTTAACACCATGCAACCAAATTGTCACTTAAATAAGCTATAAATAATGAGTTATTTAACATTAAGGAGTAGTTACATTTATTTTACATTAAAATAGTTATTAATAGTTATTAAATAATTATTATTTTACATCTGGGGGTGCCCAGATTCTTTTAAAGGGGGGCTCGACTAAAAAAGTTTGAGAACCACTGTATTATTACTAATGTGGGGGCAATCTTACTAGCTATTATTAGTAATGTAGTGACAATGTTACTAGCTATTATTAATAATTTGGGGGCAATGTTACTGGCTATTACGGTATTACTAATGTGGGGGCAATGTTGCACTGGTGGTGATAACGAATGGTGGACTTTAGAGTGATGAGAGGGGGCAAAGAAAAACATTACAGCCTTTTTTTTTGTTACTTTTACTGTTTACTGTACGTTCATGTTACATGTTTGGCTGTTAACTTTTACACAGTTGATATAAAATATTTTACAAAAGTATTTCGTTCAGAATCTTTTTTTTCTAGATCTTCCTCTTTTAAAATTGGGTGCGTCTTATGAGCCGAAAAATACGGTACCTTTCTTCCCCATTCTGATCCTCAGTTTGAGCTGCAGCAGATCATCTTCACCAGGTCTTTCATGCTGTAATGTGATTGGCTATTTACAAATTTGCGTTAACGAGCAGTTGGACAGCCGTACAGTTGGACAGTATATGTCTGCATCGTTGAATGTATATAATATGGACGAAGCGTCACTGACATCACCAATTGATTTGTGACCAAGTGAAATGAGGCTCCAAGTGGCCATCGGCTTCATGAAAGGACGCCACATCCCGGTTATTGAAAACGGGCAAAAGATCCTCGGAGGCGGGACGTGGGTGTAGAAACCACACACACAATGGTCTAAAACCGCACACACAAAAAAGAAACAATGAGACGGCCTAAAACAACTGTCAATCATCTGAGAAACCACGCCCCTAAATTCTGCGCCAGGGGTGGAAATATGCGTTTTTTTAGCTTCAAAGTTGCCATTTTTAACGTTGCAGTAAATGAGAACCTGCTCACTTCAGGAGCCAGTCTCTAGTGGCCGGTAGAGGAATTGCAGTTCAGTCATTTCCTATTAGGCTTCAAGGGAAAAAGCAGGAGGTTGCCCCTCTATTGGAGAGTGGCTGAGCAGTTGTTAAGGCATGATCGCAGTCCCTTATATTCAGTGGTTTGACAGTGTGGCACTTTCAAAAAAGGGAAGCGCTACAGAACAGAGCACCCTCTACCCTCACCCTCAACCCTCCACCATCAACAAACATGGCCCCAAACATTCACCAGTTTGGATTGTGGCTTAAATGAATCAAATGTTGTGACTTTGTGTTTTTCTGATCAGCCTGAAGCAGTGCAGACACGCTCCTCGACACAAACACACTTCGCTTCCCCACTGCCTGCGCTCGAGCTGCAGATAGAGGAACAATGTGGCCTTTCTTACCTGCGTAAGGTGTGCATTCCATCCCTACTAAAGCAAATCAGGGAACAGCATGACCCTCCCCTCCACCACTGAAGAAATCCCAGTTTTAACTCCAGGTGCACTGTTCTCAAACCCCCATCACCTCACTGCCTCGGGATTCTATTTCTGTCCCATTTTGGAAATTGACTCATCCATAAACTGCCATCTAGAGAGTTTAAATTTAACCTGGAAATGGGGTACAGCTTTCAGGGTTTTTTCTTTTAAATATATATCTGTGGCTTAAGCTATGCTTTCTTAAACATGGAAGAGTTGCATTGAGGAGGGCAGAAGGTGTGGGTGTTTTACAGGAAAGCTCACAGAGCCGTCCCATTTCTGGGTGACAGAGAGACAGGCTGAAGGAGGCAGAGAGACAGATTACTCGCATGCACACTTGTAGATCTGCTCAGAGAGGGAGCGTTTCTGCTGCTGGGATGACAAGAGACCGTCAAGGGATACAACACTTAACAAAAATGCCCAGAACCAGGTATGCTTAATCGTTTTCACTCTTCCATTTCTTCAGGATTGTGGCAAAGAGGACAGTTGGTGGAATTGTCTTATCTAAGAGACTTTTAGAGTTTGCTTATGGAAGGTTTCAGAATTTAATTATTCAAGAAAATTACATGTGAATAAAAAACTTTTGATTTGGTAAATTAGTTTTTAAAAAAAATCAGGGTGACTAAGTGATGCTTTAAAACATAACTGGGTTGTTATGGTAAGTGTTGAAAGCTGAATTAATTTAATTACATTCATTTAAAAAAAATTCAAAAGTGAAAAAATATATAGTTTTACAACCTAAAAGTTACTTAAGTTCAAATAAATATTTACCGTAGTTAAATACTTCATAAAAAATTATAATTTGACATTTTTTTATTTGCATTTTTGCTATTTTAAGTTTGTAAATGATACCTGGAACTAGCCACTTTAATCTCATTTCTATTTAAACAATGTTTCACCTGA
The DNA here is from genome assembly GCA_007224835.1 of Danionella cerebrum. Taxonomy (NCBI): domain Eukaryota; kingdom Metazoa; phylum Chordata; class Actinopteri; order Cypriniformes; family Danionidae; genus Danionella; species Danionella cerebrum. The sequence goes on from SRMA01025321.1 coordinate 264,748, forward strand.
GCTTCACATAGCATTAATTACATTATGAAAAACTACATCAAATATTCTCTTAATTTATGCATTCTCAAAACTTTGTTTATATATATAGTTAATTTTAATAATTATATATTTATTTATTTTTCATTGCATAATCAAACATCTTACTAATTGTTTTAGTGCACACGTATTATTTCCCTAAACTATAATATACAATTTCTTTAAAAGATTTTTTTTTTTTTTTTTTTTTTCATTTTTATCTACACAATCCAAAAAAAAACATTATCCAGTAATTTTTTCTAAACCGGTTGCCTCAAAGCATTCAAGTTGACAAGTACACACTAAAGCAAAAAATATATTTAATTTAAACAAAATTCCTTAAATAAAAAAAATGTTTATTGACAAAAATTTGGATTGGTCAACTCGAATGTTTTGAGGCAACTAGTAGAACATTTAGCTGTACATTTTTGGGGGATATTTTTGTAAAATATACTGCCATTTATGGAAATATGAATTACACAAAAAAAATTCCACTTATGGTTAGTGATTGTGTGAGGACATTCTTATGTCAAAAAAGGTTTACTATTTCTAAATCATATTAGGAACAATATTAGCAACACTTAGGGAAAACTGTAATTTTTGTAAAAATGTTTAATGTAAGTCTTAAATTACAGTTTATTATCTGATATTGAAATATAGAAAAAGCAAAAGAAAAACAACACAGGATATAAGGCTTACCCTCAATATGACAAAAGGAAAGAGGGGTTTGATTTTGATAACTATTTGAGGATTTTTTTCATCCCATTGGAGCTTACCCTTCAACCAACTAAGTAAAATTCAATGAAATTTACAACTAGATGGCCAATTTTGTACACAAACTTGTTGTTCGCTTGGGTTTAAGCCATTGTCACAATGAGTGACAAGCCAATCCCCCTGTTTCAATCATTGTTTCGATCAGATACCCCCAATTGGTTACTATGTAAACAGTCTGGTTGCTATGGAGGGGTCAGAGAAATACTATAGTGTTGCTTTTGTCACTACACATTATTTAAACCCACCCTCAGTTCTCTGTCAAATCCTAAAGCTGAGATACAGTTCAGAAACTGCGGTTGCTAGGGTAAACGTTTTGGTTACTAGGGAGCTATCAATCATTTAAAAAGTGCTAACATAATGAAATCCACCTTAGAACAAAAAAGACCTTTAGTTCAATAAAAATTCCAGTTATCTCATGGTTACAACAAGGTGCATAATACATTTCAAAGCCACCAAACAAATTCTGAGCACTTCTCGTAGATAAAATATCCCCAGCACTCACAAAACCAACCCTTCTTATGAAACAGCACACTTGAGTCTCGTTTGTTAAACACAGACACTTTGCAACAGAGAATGAAACCCAAGGCTGACCACAATGACTGCTGAGGGGTTCGAAGTTTCGCCATACTTCAGCTCATCGTTTATTAGCAGAAAGGAGGCAGTTGTGTGTGTAGAGAGAGAGAGAGAGAGAGAGAGAGAGAGAGAGAGAGAGAGAGCTTCCTGACTTTCTGATGCGTGTGTGGTTTGGCCCCTGGAGAACAGGCTGGCTCCTAAAAGATTGTCTTATCAGAGCCTGACATTAGTGCTCGACCTGCCAGCTGATAGATAGACCAATCCCGGCCAGTCGCAGCTCATGACACGAGGAGCACATTAGAAACCGTTTTCTAGCTAGATGTATTCTGTTTAGCTCTCAGACTGATATATCATCTTCAGTTAACGGGTGTGAGGAAATGTGCTAGTGATTATGGGTAGGCTGGTCCAAAAATGATTGTTGACCAGTGAATTGCTGGTCTTTCTTCTTGTATTTGTAACGATAATGATATTTCATGCTTTAGAATGAATGACGGCGTCAGGGGTTTGTCCTGAATGTGTTCAGCAATCAACGGTGTACTTCGCAAGAGGAACGATCGTGGGGTGAGTAACAATCAGGACAATTACAAATAACATCTGTAAAAACTGAGAGACACCAAAGCAATCCTTTGGCCCTGTTTTTCACCAGATAAAATCAACCTGCAGCCGCAAAATGTATTTGAGTTCTTAAAAAAAGAGAGTTTTTAAAAGTAAACCAAAAAGCATACAATGATATTTTCTAATCAGTCCAAACATTTGGTTCTGGCAAATCATTAAATGTAATTTTAACTAAATAAGACTTTTATATTGTCTACTAATAATTGTATTATTTACTAATAATGCGTGAGTACCTTTTATTGTAATGTAACAAAACTGCAACACTGCTCAAATTGTGGTTGTGCTCATAAGTTTATACACCTTTGCGACATTTTTGTTCAACCACTCATAGTTAGTGGTTGGGTGAAGCCATTTGTTGTCAAACAACTTTCATAAACTTTCCAAATGACCCTGATCAAAAGTTTCTTAATATTTTGTATCCCACCCTTAACATCAGTGACAGCCTGAAGGCTCTTGAGGTTCTTTATCTTCTCTGTTGGTTCCTCTTGGCAAAAAGCCTCCATCTCTTGTAAATTCTTGCATGAACGTCACATTTGAGTTCTCATAATCAGATCAGAATCGTTTTTATTGCCATGGTCAGTGAAACAAGTTTCAAGGACTAGGAATTTTTTTTTGGTGATGGTGCAAAACAAAGAACACGTACTAAATAATAAATAATAAAGTGAAGTATATGTAAGTAAAATAAAAGAAATAGAATACAATATATTTAAAAAAAGAGAAAAAAAACTAAAAAAAATACTATAAACAATAAAAACTATACAGATAACTATACTTTGTACATTGGGACAATGGTGGGGATAGTGCAGATAGTGCAAAGAAAATAGTGCAAATAGCAAGTGTTGTCCATGGGTTTGTGGTCATTTGATGTTCAAGAGTCTTATGGCGGAGGGGAAAAAGCTGTTCTTGTGTCGGGAGGTTCTGGTCCGGATGGACCGTAGTCTCCTGCCTGAGGGGAGAGGCTCAAATAGTCTGTGTCCAGGGTGGGAAGAGTCAGCTGTGATCCGCAGAGTCCCCAGAGTGCTTCAGTGATATTGAGGTCAGGAGATCAACTCCAGAACCTTCTCTTAGTTCTGGTGGAACCGATGACGAGTGGAACTTTTGGATCGTTGTGGTGTTGGAATGTTCAGTAACGCTGTATTCATCTTCCATCAATTTTTGGCAAGTTTCCTGTGCCTTTGGAGCTCACACATCCCCAGAACATCAGTTGTCTGCCTCCGTGCTTCACAGTGGGGATGGTGCTCCGCTCATCATAAGCCTTGTCGACTCCTCTCCAAATGTAGAGTTTATGGTTGTTGCCAAAATCTATGGTCTCATCACTTCAAAAAACTTTTTTTCAGATGTTTGGAGCTTGTCTCTGAGCTGTTTGGTGTATTGTAGGCAGCTTCTTTGTGGCATTTGTGTAGTAATGGCTTTCTTCTGGCAAAACTATTATGAAACCAATGTTTCTTCATTTGTCTAATTTTTGTGCTGCTTGAAACAACTGCACTAAATGTTTTCTTTGCATCCTATAGAATTTTTCTGGCAGTTGTAGCAGAAATGTTTGTTAGTTTCACCAGAATCCCTCACTTTACACTTCTTTATCAGAGTTTGAACACTGCTGATCAGCATTCCCACTTCCCTTTCTTCAGCTCAACTACATTTTCCCATAGATCCTTCGACGTATCTTTTGCTGGCGCATCACTGCACGAAACAGGCAAGGGTCAATCAGGAGCCAGAAACTCAGAAACCATTTCATTGATTCCAAGCATTTTACCTTTACCAGCCACTCAAAACGTTGTGTGTCAGTTTCTGTGCATGTTATCAAGACAACATTATCTTTTGATCAGGGTTATTTTGAAAGTTTCTGTCTTCATTATGATTTAAAAAGATTAAACACGGTTGTTTGTCAATAAATTACTTCACCCAACAACTGACTCTGAGTGGAGTAATGTTTTTTATCATTCATATTTTCTATAAAATGGCAAAGAAATCAGAAAATTTGCTTAAAATATATGATCGCAACAGTATACGCCAGTTCTTTACGCAAGTTTTTGCTAAACTGACCTGTCCTCTCTAAGCTACACAAGAACTGCATCCAAGTATCCAAAGCAGTCGCATTTGTCTCCAGAGCCGTAGATTGCAGACCCCTTTTTAACGACTTTATTAATTATTCTTCTCGGGTTAGGTTGTATCGCAATCACTTAAAACTTGGTCAGAGGACTCTTCTATGTTTGCTCTCAAAAATCATAAAATATGAAATAGACAGTGTGTGTAATCAATTCTGTTGTTTAATTAGTTACATGTTTTAATAAAGCATAACATAAAACAAAAACATTACTCAACAAATGAAGAATAAACTAAAGTTTTCAACTTTTTAATTCTTTTTGCTCCATTGCTGTAGAATTCTAGTGCATAGTAGCGATGACCCTCAAATATCCATTAAGTCCATTATGGTTTGTCCCAAAGACATCCTCTACATCTCTATTACAGCAACGTAAGCCATTACTTAGTTATAGTTTCTATAAATGCATTATTTGCATTACAACTCCAGATATCTGTATACAATACATAAAACATTGAAGGAGAATTGAGGTTTTAAATGGACAACTTAAACGCGTGTTTGCAGATAATATCAGAAGCGCTTAGTGAACTTGATGGAAGAGATCAACTAGAATAGCTGATATTACCCTACAGCTGGCCTAGAGAGAGAAAGATATTTGATTGGTTGAATAACAGTGCTTCTGGCAAAGGGAGTCTGGCACTGATCAGCTAAACTGTCAGTCACGGACTAGGCAGATACCATTCACTGGAAACCTTAGTTTGTCACATAATGGATGTATAATTTCAGTTCAGTTTCCACAAAACAACCCGCACAAAATATTTATATTAGAACAGCATCTACATAAATACATTTGACTTGCCTTGATCTGAGGCTTAAATCTGATTGGACAAAATATCTACCAGTTGACCGCCCTTTTACTTCAACCGCTGCAACAAAAAAAAATGCTGGGGAGTAAATCAAAACGATAACATCATGTTGTGTACCACTTTGAACAGCAACACCTCACAAACAGTCGACAGAATAATTTGAAAAGCTATGTGTTGTATACAGACTGTGAAACGGTGTCTTATATGTTTATATTATTATTATGCGGATTGTGTCTTTGAAGCTTTTCATCGACAATTTCAAGGGACTGCCAATCTTTGGAGGACTGCATGGGGAGTCCAATGTCACTGCAATCTGGACTCATCGCTTCGCCCAGAATCTGGAGATGGACTTGTCCTGGCAGGAACTGATGGCCATCACTGAACTCCAGGTTGGTGCAGTGGAACAAATAAATCAATGGATGATTTTGTGAATTAAAGCAATTTATGGATGAAAACCATACAAGATTTAACCCCTCCATTCCAGCAAAGCTCTACAGAGACTAGTTCTCACCATGCTACAACAGACATAAACCGGTAGCTTTCAAACAAGCATGACTTGACGAGCTTGATCAAGTGTGCTGGTGTCACAACACCCCTGAGACTCTGCAAGGGGCTTTCAAGTCTCAGTTTTGGAAAAACCCAGGGAAAAGGGGCGTGGTCAGCCATGAATTAATGAGATACCACTGCTCATTTTCTCTCACTGTCTATTTACCGTTCAGAATTGTTCCATTTTAAGATGAACACAGTAAAAAATAAAATAAAACAGTAATTGTTTGGAAGTTATTGTTAAGTTACAAAAACATTACATTTACAGAAATTTAATTTTGCTATTAAAATTTCTTAAAATTATAACGTCAATACAGTAATTGTATAGGAAAATACCATTATTTTAAAGGTTAAACAATATATTTGTTAAAAAATAGTAGAAATATGGTACACAATTATTAAATTTACAATTAAATGACCCTTTTCCAGCCTATTTTTCAAACCAAATGTTTGCACATGTGTAATGAACAAAGATCCAAAGTCTGTGAGAAATTAAGGGTGGGCAATATTTACATTGTTGGCTCAACCTGGTTTTAATTAAACTGTCAATTTAAGTACTTTGTCAAATGAAACATTTTCTATAAACACACCTTGAACTATGATCAGCAACAATGGGTCAATTGAGTGATGCATGAATAAAGGCAGAGAGAGAAATCGAGCAAGTGCAGTGTGTTCCCTACAGCCCATTGCGTCGTACAATGCTCAACTGTGTGCAGGTGAAACCCGAGCGCTGCTAAGTAAGCTCTGCGTAAGCTACGAGTGCCGCTCTCATTCAGGTGGGCTGCTCCGAAACTAAGGATACGGCACACATCTACTGTTTCCAAGCTCGATTTTATCAAGATTATCAAAAGAGTTTCATTGCTCTTCCATCGTCTGGTCTCAGCACCTGAAATTAAGCTTCATTTCTCAAATTGTAGCAATAGAGTGGTGAAGCTTCCAGGGGAGATTTGTCAGGATTCAAGTGTCCTTAGTATGTCTTTGCCTTGGATTGCATGATTTAATAAGCAGTCTTTCCTTTTATATTATGCTGTATACAACAAAGAAACTATTATTCCTCAATTCCTTTCTTTTTAATTGATTTCCTGCCAAATCCCTAATTCAAAAAGTTAACAAAAAAATAACAAACAAAAAAAAGTACACAGTCACAAAACAACAGAAAAGCCCATGGCCAACAAGGGTCAGTTGCTGTATGTGTTCAACTTTGTATATTTGTAGTATATATATTGACTTGAAAAATGTGCCATCTGTTACCAAGATTTCCAAATATTGGTCTCGATCGATATGACAAACTCCCTTGCTTCCTCCAACATAAAATGTTTACAACACCAGCTCCACTCCTCTACAACTCTGGAAAAATACACATTGTTTTGTTCCAGAAAGAAGTTACCTCAGCCAGGAAGTTACCCGTTTATATAGAAACATGTACAGTGGCTCGCAAAAGTATTGACTTTTCACATTTTGTCACATTATGACCACAAATATAAACATATTTTATTGTAATGTTAAGTGACAGAAAAAAACTAAGTGGCATACAACTGTGAAGTAGAAAGATTTTTAGAAAAAATGCAGTCTTCAGAAGATGCCTAGTGATTGCTGACTGATCTAATGTTGGCCTAATGACTAACGAAATGGTTTAAGAGAATATTGTGGAGCAAACAGCATCGTGGAGAACACTCCATAAAGGTCAGGGATAAGGTTGTGGTAAAATTTAAAGCAGGATTAGGCTCTAAAAAGATTTCCTAAGCTTTGAATATCTCACGGAGCACTGTTCAGCCCACCATCTGCAAATGGAAAGAATATGGCACAACTGCAAACCTACCAAGACATGGTCGTCCACCTAAACTAATAGCGTAAACAAGGAGAGCAATGATCAGAGATGCAGCCAGGAGGCCCATGGATGAACAGCAGAGCTCAGGTGGGGGAAAACAGGACAACAATAAGTCAACCCTAACCCTAACCCTAACCCAACATCTAAACCATTGACATGAACTGGACAAATATTCCAGGCAATATGCTCTGTACTAACTAGCACAACATCCTAATCCCAAACATTTTCCAAGGATTTTTCCTGTTGGTTCTTTTTTGGTCATGTATAAATCTTATTAAGAAAACCCTTGGGACATTCGCAGAATGTGCTTTATTTAACTTGTGATCCTCTGCTGTTGTCTTTTTTTATGTTATTAAAAGTGATTGAAATATCCTGAAAACCCTTTAAGGGTCATAAAAGAACCCCATAACCTCAAATTCCAGATTGTAACCATCACAAAACCATTAATTGACATACTTTTTGAATTTTGGGAAAAAGCCCTTTTCTTATGTGTGTCTGAAGATTTCACTCCACTGGGAATTATAGGCAAGTGTTTGTTTTCACAGACCAGTGTTTTGGTTGTAGGTGACGTTTTTTCCACTTAAAAATTGCTGTGTTGTAGTGGTCAGCGTAGATGACTTAACTTAAATGTTGCGTTTTACATTTTGTTTGTTTGTGTACAAGATTAAGATGAAGCAACTGTTCTAGACAAATCAATATGATTACACAAAGGTTCATAGATTATACAGAAGAAATTGATTATCACAAATACCAATTCATGTATTAAAACATTGTTTTTTGTCACAGGAGTTTGAGGTACCCAATGAGAATCCGTTTGAAGCAATCCCATACATTCCTATGGAGCCCTTGGGACCACAAACTGGGTTTGGGATGAGTCAGCCACATACAGGATCAATTGCTGTACCCACGAATGTCCAAGCTCCTGGAATTTATGAAAATGCATATCCAGAAACGATGCCACCCTTTCCACACATGGATGTGCACTACAGCCTCTCTAGTGGTGCTTGTTCTTCCAGAATGCTCACAACCCCACAAGCTCTTCATCAACCTCTTATGAGTCTTTTGGAGCAAATGAACATGACAGCACAGAGTCATGAGATTGCGAAAGGTGGCTTTCACATTTCACGACAAGTTAAACCAGTTTGCACAGATGATCTGGAGTCAGATTCTGGCCTGTCTCTTGATTCAAGCCCACCACTCCCCTCTCCTGAGGTGCATGGATTATCTGGTTACTTGCCTGGAGATGATATGCTGGGCTACTCTGAAGTCAAAATTGGAAGTATGGGAGAACATAGCCGCATGCAGCACAGTCTACTTGGGAACTACCAACAGTCCTACAACCCATACCCAGGAGCTTCGTTTCAGACATCTGCAAATGTGCAGCATGTCAACCAAGAGACTCACCGTCCAATTGTGTCAATGAAACAGCAGGTTTTACCCTCAGCCATGGATGATGTACACCTTCATGCCTCAAGGCTAGGTTCATTTCAGTCACCATTCCCCAAGTCAAAACCCAGTTGTGTTCCACTTACCCTGAGCCGGGACGAGCGCCGTGCACATGCTCTAAAAATCCCCTTTTCCATGGAAAAGATTGTGAACTTACCAGTGGATGATTTCAATGAGCTCTTGACCCAATTTACCTTGACTGACTCTCAACTGGCCCTTGTTAGGGACATTCGCAGAAGAGGAAAGAACAAAGTTGCTGCTCAGAACTGCCGTAAACGAAAACTGGACAATATTGTGCATTTAGAAACGGAGTTGGGACAACTTAAAGCTCAAAAAGAACATTTAGCCAGAGAGAGACTGGAGTTCCAACAAAATCTGGCCCTCGTTAGATGTCGTCTTTCAGAAATTTACACAAAGGTGTTTTCACAGCTGCGTGATGAAGATGGAAATCCATATTCTGTCCATGAATATTCACTACAACAAACTAATGATGGCAACATCTACTTGGTACCACATAATACAGCCCTGGAGATTGTAACAGGGGTAGGAAAGCTTGTTCCTGGAGAACTGCAGAGTGGCAGATTACTCGAACAGCTTCAACTTTAAATAAGCAATACAATCGGATCGATGTTTTCAAGGCTAGCGCTGCCCAAGGGAGACTGGAATGTTGGAGCAACACAAACATCTAGTGGGGAGGATTTTACAGATGAGTGGTGATATACAGTATCAACTTTTACAATACACTTCTGATTGTCAGTGTGAATGATGTTTAAATAAACTTGTAACAGCAAGGTGAAAGGTAAATAAACAACTTGAGAATCTAACGATATCAGCAATTGTCTACTGAGCCAAAGATGTTCATTTAACAACTTCTGAACCACTAAGACTTGCTAGTTAGTTACACAGTTCGTAAATAGATTGCCAACTTTTATTATTTAATATAGGGTACAAAATATTTTAAAAATAATAAAAAAATAGAGATTTTTCTCAGAGGTAGATATTTCCTAAAGCTAGACCCTCTTTGTTAAGAGATGATTTTGAGCACACGCAGCTTTTCTCCAAGATATGACAATGTTTTGTAGTTGGGTCGCCCTTCCGTGGTGGGGTTGAGGGCGCCGAAAAGCTGCGTGCAAATGCCCGGATGACACTATTTCCGGGGACCTCGATCCAGCGATGCAGCTTGCCAACGGTTGGAATTTAAAATGGCCGTAAAAAAGGTGATTCAATCCAAATAGCTTTTACGCTTATATTGCGTTTAATGGACCGAATTTACTTAATTGAAGGATTGTTATAAACAGAGTTCAAGTTAATCTAGTTTAACTTTAAAATACACAATACCAAAAACAACATTACACAGCGTTTTTCTTGATATTCAATAACGTTTTATGGCAACTAAAATTAGACTGCAGTTTCCCGTTGTTATAATTGTTTTAACTTGCTCTTCACTTTACCCGAATTGTGTGGATAATTTCATTGGAGAGTTACTAATTGAAATGCAGTTATTTACCAAGTGAAATCATCTGGTAACATTTAATAATAATTGCTTCTGCCATCAACCAGTACAAACTAAAAATTCACACCAAATTGTAGATAACTCGTTGTGCAAAAATAAAAATTGGACTAATCAGAAATGTTATATTAAGCCATTAAATCAGTGTCCCAAAACATTTATTGGGGAATAAAGTAACCTTTAGCTTGTCACTACATTATAATTGTGAACAAGTAGAATCAACCAGTCCCCCATGAATTGAAGACTTTGACCTCGTCTAGCCTATTTTGTACATATCTTTTACACAAATTAAATCTAACTATACAAGTTTGTAGGCTACATCCATTTTAAAGTTGAAGGCTATAACTTACATGATCAATATTACAGACATTTAAACAGAACACAATAGTCATATGTGAAAAGTTAAAAACTTTATTTGATTAAAAAACGGTATAAAAACACAGTAAAAAAAAATAAATCTCCAGCAGCAATTTGGTCCTAGAAAAAAGAGAAACACATTTGAGGAAGAATGAAATCCAGTTGTGCACATTGCATAAAAATTAACATCTACCTTTTATTTCACATTTACATGGACATATTTCTTCCCATGTCAGAGGACAATCAACGGATTCTGTAAAAGCAAGAGATGCATGGTCAGTATTTTAAATGGGAACATTAAATTGAAAGCAAGACTGCATGCAATAAAAGAAAAAAAAAAAAAAAAGAGGAAAAAAAATAAAGGTTGAACTCAATTCTGCAGTTACTTCCTGGAACAATCACAACACTGAAATGATCTTCACATTAACTGTATAGCTTTTATTAAATATTGCAAATAACCAGCTGTAGTGGAAGAGTCTGTTCTTACCTACAGGAGTAACAAATGCGCTGCTTGCTAGTCTTTTGAGTGGCGCCCTGCACTCCCTGCTCTGCTTCGTCACAGGGCGATGAGTTTTATTCCTCAGCTTGCTCCAACGCTAGACTTGCATGCATCCACATATACACTACTCTAAGCATTTGCTGTACCCAGCCTATGCTTTAAGAACCAATTTCAATCGAGACATTTAAATATTAAGAGCATTTACAGAAAAGGCTCTTAAGTTAATCGATTGCTGCACTAAACCCCAAAGAACAAAAACGACTGAACAATGCACAAATGTAATAAAAAAACCAGAGTGTTTTATTTCACCTTGATTGTTTACATAAATCAAAACGACTGAAATCAACTCTACATAAAACCTTATTGGAATGCTTGTTCCATAGACAATATAAAATAAGTCTGCATGATGAACAACTCATGGACGTCCCACACGATAACGCTACTGTACACTTCTTCTGTCGACACCTGTTTGGCTGAGCAGATCTAGGATGTAACCTGCATCTGCCTGTCACTTCTCTTGCTCTCCTCTCCTAAAGCACTCAGTCCTGTTGAATAATATGAACAACAAATGTTAAGCTGCACACTACCTGAGATGTTTCTGCACCAGAAGTGCAGCAAGGTTTAGCCAAGAGAACTGAGGCAAACTATCCAAAACAAACCTGTTATCCTAAAACCGACGACCACCAGAGCCACCGCCATATCCACCTCCACTGCCGCCGCCACCACCACCACTTCCACTATTTCCACCACCATAGCCACCTGCAAAAAGGGACATTTTTAGAATTTTTTTTTTTTTACAAAACGAAGCATGTAGAAGTCATTCCACTCAGCTCACCACCATAGGGGCCATTGTTTCTTCCACCGCCACCGCCAAAGTTTCCCTTCATTGGGCCATAGTTGGATTGCTGGTTGTTATAATTGCCGAAATCATTGTAGTTTCCACCACCACCTCCGCCTCCACCACCTCCAAAGTTACCTAAACAAAGGTGTTTAAAAATATGTTAAATGGAAAGTCTAGCAACCAACTACACAATAAAGCATCATGTCTACTTACCGCCGCCAAAGTTTCCATTGCCATTGTTGCAATTATTGTAGCCTCCACCGCCATAGTTGCCTCCGCCACCACCGCCATAACCACCACCACCACCACCACCTTGGTTGCCATATCCTTGCCCACCTCCACCACCGCCATATCCACGGTTACCACCATAATTGCCAGGGCTGCCACCTCCGCCACCACCGTAGCCACCTGAAAGGGGGAGAATTTTTTTTGTAGTTTGTTAATAAACTAAGCCAGAACAAGTTTATAGACAAATTCCAAAATGTAAGTGTTCACAAAATGTTTGTTCATTCATTACCTCCACCAAACCCATTGTTGTAGTTATCACCACCAAAACCACCGCCACCACCTCCAAAATTGCCACGACCTCCTGCATTGTAAGATAGGGCAACCGGTTGGAAAACACATCACTCTCAAATCTACTGCACAAATCAGTTGTGGGACTTGCCTCTGTTGAAGTAACCGTCCCTGTTGCCATCTCCACCACCTCCGCGAAAATCATTGTTGTAACCACCACCTCCGCCATTATTACCAAATCTGTTGAAGTTTCCACCACCACCTCCTCCTCCTCCGCCACCACGACCTGAACGTAAAATAGAATGAATGAAAACCTTAAAACAAATGCACACGAACAAAACGTATCAATAATGCCTCAAGTTATACCTGTGTTTTGCATTTCTTGTTTCGACAGAGCCTTTCTTACTTCGCAGTTGTGTCCATTAACTGTGTGGTACTTTTGAACTGCAATAAAACAAAATGCTTTAGACCTGTAATAGTAGAGCTTGATCATTTACAGGGATTGAAATTAACACTTACTGACAATCCGATCAACAGAGTCATGATCGTCGAACGTAACAAATGCGAAGCCCCTTTTGTTTCCAGTCTTGTGGTCAACCATTATCTCAACAGCTTCAATCTTTCCAAACTGATCAAAGTAGTCACGAAGATGGTCCTCCTCTGTATCATCCTTGATACCTCCTACAAAGATCTTCTTCACTGTTGTGTGGGCAAACGGCTTGCTGGAGTCCTTTGGAATTAATTAAGAGAATTAATTGTGAATGAATAGACATTAAAAATAGTATTTTATCAGCGACAAGCGAGGCCACACCTCTCTGGATACAGCACGTTTAGGCTCGACGAGTCTTCCATCGACTTTGTGGGGACGTGCATCCATGCAAGCATTAACCTCATCCACACTGGAGTATGTGACGAACCCAAAGCCTCTGGATCGCTTCGAATTTGGATCCTTCATCACCTAAAATGACGCAGTGTCATATTATCAAACAAGTCCTTTGTTTATACCACTAGATAAATATTAGGAAGAAACTTACAACACAATCTGTGAGGGTTCCCCATTGTTCAAAATGTGTCCGCAAGCTATCGTCAGTGGTTTCGAAGCTGAGGCCCCCAATGAAGAGCTTCCGCAGCTGCTCGGGCTCGCGTGACTGTAAAATACCCAAAGGAACAATTATATAACATTATAAACGTGTGCACGCTGTACACATCCAACCAAAAATTGTATATTTAACAACATTCGATTTAGGCTACCGTGTTTCCATTGTGTTCGGGAGGAGAAAGGAAACTAGCTCCGCCATGTTGATAACATAACGTAAAAAATTGATTTGAAACGTTATCGCCTCTTAAGCGACATTTATGTCTCAACTATTAGTACATTTTGAAGAAGCATCACACAATCTAGTGAGATAAAGAAATACTGCTAGTTAGCAACAATACCGTCGAAAGAACGACGCGGTTAATTTATCAAGGCTACAATAAGTTAAAATGGCGGCTGTACACGCCGCTTTGCATTCATCCACACGAACGCAGTGGGTAAACCTAAAAAAAATTGCCAACTACAATATACAGCGTTCTAAACATTTCGTCTACACTTTCATACGTTACTAAATACAAACCTCTTGTTTTGACATCCTCCCGACGGTCTTTGTGCGTGCTGCGCCACTCGCTCGTCGGTGAGAACACGCACACACTCGCACAGCGGAGGACAGAAAGATGTAATAAATAGCTCGGATGAGTTCGGCTCCCTCCCACTACGGATAGCGATTGGTTCATTCTTCCCGCTAATGACTTGTTCCACCCTTTAAATGTTCTTATTGGCCGCAGCACATGTCAATCCACAGCGGATGGCCCAAATCGTTAAAATTAACGTTAAAAGTACAGTAAATGCTTTAAGTAAATAAACGATTATGGACGAATCAAATTTTTATACGTTTTACTGAACAAAACAAATCTAAATAATTTATCAAGCAGCATTGATATTTAATGAAAAAAGACTATAAGGAAACAAAGTGTTTTTAACGGACATTAAACGTTTTTATGGCAGACACATTGTAAATGTAAACGAAATTTAAAACAAAACGAATTGACCCAGCATGTGTGCATTTGATTTCAAAATTAGCACGTGTGATATTAGTTTACACAATTTTTTTCGTCATAACGTTAATAAAATAGTACATTTAATTTTGACTCAATATTGAGTATTTTTTGAAAGTGAAATGCAACGCGTAGAGTACGAAATAAAAATTTTGTGGGCGCATGCGCAAAACACTGGAGACGAGAGGCCTTTTTGGCGCGAGAGCTGCTGTTCGAGCAGTTCGCTTATTGGCTGGAGGCGCCGCTGGACGGATGCGTTAGTGGGAACCAGCAAACTCTTGTGCAGGGGTAAATCTGCCGCCACTACAGCTTCGTTGTTCCACACGAACAGGGAAACGCTGAAAATATCTCAGTAAGTACAGACAAACACACAGATTATGTATAGATGGTCCGATTACAGGTCCCTTTTGCAAAGGGGACTTATATTTTTATACGTTTAAATGCTGCTTTCCACCGCGAGCAGATCAGGTGAAATCTGTTCCTCTGGGCCCGCGCTTTTGCCAAACCATTTTGAGTATGAAACCACTATATCATCCAATCAACTGAAAAAGAAACATTTTTCAGTTATTTTTTATTTGTCTTGTGTTGTTGATGCTTTATCGGACGTGTATTCGAATGTGTATGCTAGCGAAGCTAAACTAGCGTGTTATCATGGACATATAGCGCTTATTTAGTTTTTGTTTAGCGTGCAACGTTAGCTCTTATCTCGCTATTTACATTAGCTTCTACAAAGCAGACAATTCGTAACACACAGTGTTTGTCCTAAACATCCAAGTTTAATTTACCTGAAACCGATGGTGCTCGTTTGCAAGCGAATAAGCTATCGGCCGTACTGCTTTGCTAAGTGTTAGCATTGTAGCTATTAAGGATTTACATTTCCTCATGGCGGTGGTTTAAGTTTTGGGAATCGATCCAACGCATTCAAAGACTGTTATATGTGGGTTTCAAATGTTATGTGGTTTTTGTACAAACTTTTAGTTTTTTTTGCAGTGTCTGTCCTTGGTCTTCCTTCAATCCAAGCTAAGATCACATGGTTGCGTTATCTCGCCTTCTAATGCGGGTTTAATGTTGTATAAAATAAGAATAATCCTTCATCTGTTGATTCATAAACTGCATATCTTAGTGTTTTTGTTTAGTTTGATGCTTATTTCAAAACCTTGTATTTGAGATTTCACTGAGTAATGTGGCATTCTCATCCTTTTTTGTGGCAATTATGCACGTTTACCTTTTAAGCTATGTTTACAGAATCAGAAGATTTATGCATGTTTTTGTACTGTTTAGGGGAGCTCTGAATGCTGTAACACTTCTGCACTTCAAGAGGTCACATCCCCTCAATAGGTGAAAGCTGTATATACTTTGCTCCAATGATTTTAAACTTAAAATTCTTTAAATGTGTGTGTTTTATTATTATTATTATTATTATGTTGGTAATATTAGAAAATGGCAAACAGAGTATGACCTCTTCTTGCCTTTCATTGTGATCATTTAAAACCTCTTGACTAATTTAGTTTTATTGTTATTTTGTTTATTTTTTTGGCAGTACCGCCCTTCTCCCCAGGCCAGGGAGCTACACAGGTCAAGTTTTTGTGAGGGACAGAAATTGATTCAGTCATGGGAAAGAAGAGCCAGAACCGTGAAGATGGTGACTCTTCTTCCTCAGACGAGGAGGAGTATGTTGTGGAGAAGGTCTTGGACAGGAGAGTTGTAAAGGGCCGTGTGGAGTATTTCCTCAAGTGGAAAGGGTTTACCGAGTAAGTGATGAAGAAACAATCTGTGCTATATAAACTATTTTTTTAAAACATGTTTTTGTCTTTTATTCTATTGTACATTTAAACAACAAATCAAAAACTGATTTTCTGTAAAGGATATATAAAATTTATTTTTACGTCAAAGTATCGGCAACAAAATCTTCTCTGCAACTCTGTGTGATGTCATCAGTGATGATAATTCTGTAGAATACACTTTAGAAACCATATCAAATGAAATGCTTTGCTAGATTTGAATGAGTGACCAAATATAAATCTATTCACTGAACGGAAAGAAACTCCGGCTCACTGAAAGAGGAGAATCTCATGTTTCCAGCAAGATATAAAGAATCTGTCCAATCTAAGTTTATTTTTTTACCGGTAACGATGAACAAATGAAGAATACACCATTTGATTGAGTTTGTTTGTTTATTTATTTATTTATTGCTCTTTTGAAGATGCTTTTGAGAATTTTCAGATCGTGTCAACTATTTCCAAAGAAATACAAAATGCTCTGTTAAAGATTCTTCTATTTACAAGTTCAAATTATTGTTTGTTTTAAAGGGTTTACTATTAAGTGAAATACAACATAAATGGTGGTCAAAACAAAATTCTTTATTTATTTCTTTATTTCCTTTTTTTGTAAATACAGCATTTCCCCACACGCCATTTTTTGCGTTGCTAAAACAAACAAACAAACAAACTGAAATTTGCTATTAAAACTTTAATCAGGTTTCTGAAACATTTCTAAGTGTCTCCTTTTAAAGACACATTTGTGTTTCTAGACCAATGGCTGCATTTAAGAGTACAGCATACAACACAGTATTCAATCTATTTGTTTCTATTCTGAATAATTTTAAACATGGGATGTGTATCATTGATGAGAAATAAATCAACTTTTTTTTTTGCTGCGCAGAAAACACAACACGTGGGAACCAGAGAAGAACCTGGATTGTCCTGAGCTAATCTCAGAGTTCATGAAGACTTATAAAAAAGGAAGCAGTGGAAGCACACCAACCAGCAAACCCTCCAGCACGGGTTCTTCGTCAGCTCGTCCCAAAGACAGCAGCAGCACCAGCAAAAGGAAAAACTCAGAGGAAGAGAACGGGAGTGGGAGCAAACCCAAAAAGAAGAAGGAGGTAACACAAAATTGATTTTTATAAAATACAACTTTTCACTATCGCTGTGTGGTTATATGTTTTATATGTATTAGTGCTGTGAAAATTAGTGTTAAAGAATGCAATTAATTTGCAAATGCACTTGGCCGAAAACCAATACCGAAACCAAAAATGGCTTGATTAAAAAACATGTTTAAAATATTTTCTATATGTTTGTATAAAGAAAACCTACACATTAATTAAGCAATCAAACTTTTGTTGATTATAAATAACAGTAATAATGCTGCTTAACAATAAACAAACTAAATAAAATTTCTTTCTGCAAAAAAATTGGACAAAAAAATTCTAGCCTCTTTTTTTACTTCAATTTTAAATTACTGTACCAAACAGAGCACAAACAGAAAAAAAATATTTGCAAAAATATGGCAACTTTGCCGTCCTCATCTGAAACTTTGAAGTGCTTCCAAGCCACCCACACACTCCGTGTTCGATGCGTAATGACAGCGCGAACGAGACGAAAGGATGGGGGAGGCATGGTGACCAATCTGGCTTTTATTTTCGGCGCTTTCTTAAGTTTCGGTGCATCCTTAGTATCTACAAATTGGTTGTTTGTAATAAGATGAAAGCAAGTGTATTGTGCTGGAAACAATCCCAAACACATGAAGAAAGTTATCAAAGTACATTTATGGAGCTTGCATAGGTATGCAGATACTGAGTATCTTGCTATGGAAGTTTCTTTTGGCACGCTCTCTCTTCATGGTAAGCTGATGTTACATGTAATGCGCTGTTCCCATTCTATTTTTGCTCTCCTACTATGAGATTATCCGGTATGAATGTTATTTTTGTATGCATTACAACTTTATCTTTTACTGGATATTTCATTTGTGCGCTATGAAAAGCGTCCAAAGAGGTGAACTAAATAAAGGATCATCAAAAGCATGTCTGAACATTGCACTGCTGCAAGTGAATACTCTGCAAATGTGCATGAGCTTCATTGTGATTGTGTGGATATTTTAAAATCTTCCCTAAGCAAACAGCTATTTTAAGAACTTTTTTTTTCTTTTTCTAGGATGATATTCTCATCGCAAGAGGTTTTGAGCGAGGCCTGGAGCCAGAGAAGATTATTGGAGCAACAGACTCCTGTGGAGACCTCATGTTTCTTATGAAGTGGTGAGTGCCAGTGATTATTAGCACACTATTCATTCAATTTCCCTGTTGAACGTTGCTGTTGATTTGGATTTCCACACTAGGCATGGGATGATAACCCGTTTCAAGGTTTACAGCAAGGTTTCAAAATCGCAAGCAAAAAGTTATACCCTTCCTATGATGCGTGAATTATTATTATTTTTTTCGTCGTCAAAGTGAAAACGTAGGATTCTCTACAAGGCTCTACCGCGTGTGTGCATTAATATGCATGCATCAACACTTAAATAAAAATTTATTCCAAAGCATTACTTTGATATTTTTAGCAGTACTCTTTGTTTTTACACACGCACAAAAATAATGTAATTGGTTGTTTTTGTTAAATCTAGTATATCACTAAATTACCACATTTCTTGTAGTTGTAGCTTCAGCAGCAAAGGACAATGAACAGTGCCGTGACATGTTTTATTGCAAAAGACACACAACAAGTGACTGCAATTTTATTTACTTAAGAAAATTTGAGTTAATTCGATCCACTGTCTAGGGTGTACTCCCTGCCTTTCACCAAAAGTGAGCTGTAGACAGGCACCAGCAGACCCTTGTGACCCCAAGGGAATGAAGGTTTCAGTTATTCATTTTCATTTAATTTACTTATTTTGCCTGATGTTCAATGTTACAAATTGTTCGCTTCAAAAAATTCAGTTGGGGAAAAAAAAGCACCCAAACATTTAAATATAACATTGTAGAGCAGTACTTCCAATACCGTGAAAACGTGATCTTTTATCCAAGGTTATCACACCATTAGAATCTTGTGCCTTTTCCACACCCGTTACTATGTCTGGAATTATTCAGACCGCCACATTCACACTCCAGTCCTGCATGACACTGGAGAGCCATTATTCTTTTGTCTGTGTTCTCCATATATTACCACCTTTCCAGATACATGCAAATCTGGTTTGCAATCAATTTACGTTTGTAAAGATTTAAAAACAATTATGTGTGCCCAAAGTGTCCTTAAGCATTCCTTATTCACTTTTAACTAGATAAGACCTTAAAAAGTCTTTGGTGTACTCACTCTTTAGTCCAATTCCCTGTGCTTATGTCATTATGATACAACTTTTCTAAAAGAGGTGCCTTTTAGGACCCCATGGACTGTGTTTCTGTGGGGTCTTATAAAGTGAAAAAAAAAAAAAATCCAAATGCCCAAATTTTATGCCTTAAGTCTCAGAATTAACTCAATGAGCTGTTTTCAGTATTAAATATTTACCTTTTTTGTAAACTATTTTTTGCCGTATAAGGCGCACATTTATTCCCCAAAACTGAGGGTGAAAAGTTGGTGCGTCTTATACGGCGAATGCAGAGCGCCGCGGAGCAGAGGGTGATCACGGCCGTAAGAGAGGCCGCAGCTTCGGCCTCTCTTACGGCCGAAGCTTTTAACATTTTTAATATCTTTAATTATATTGCAGATATCTTCAATTGAGTTTTGAATAGTCAATATATAATTGGAGATATCTCAAATTCACTTTCTTACTAGGGCAATTACAATTGAAGAAATTTATGCCCAGTCAAAATATATTTACTACTAGTCACATTACATTTATTCCTATCTTTAAATGCATTTGCGGATAGTCAGGGCAGATGTTTAAATGTTAAAAGGGCTTGCCATAAATCGGCCATATTTGTATCCCCGGCGGTGCGCGCTGATGGCATCGCCCATCTCTGCTCGTCGATCCTACCATAGCGCGGATCGTAAGGAGCAGGTAAGCAGCTGCATTATGCCAGCTATTATTAGTAATGTGGCGACAATGTTACTGGCTATTACGGTATTACTAATGTGGGGGCAATGTTGCACTGAAACAGTGATGGAGATAACGAATGGTGGACTTTAGAGTGATGAGTGGGGGCAAAGACAAAATGTACTGGTATGTTTGTCTTGTTGTTTTTTTTTTCTACTGATCCAAAATACGGTAGATCCGATCTGACATATAATTGTTCTTAAACTGCTGTTAACTTTTAAACAGTTGATATAAAATATTTTACTACAGTATTTGTTTCAGATTTTATTTTCAAGATCTTTCTCATTTAAAATTGGGTGTGTCTTATATGGCGAAAAATACGCTAATTAATTATTCACACATGTTCGCTATAGCAGAATTACATTTAATATCAAACATAACCGTACTACACTATTTAGGATTAGTTGTTTGTACAGCAAACGCACTATTTAACGTTGATGAATGTAAAAGTAATGTGTCGTGTGCCATCTAATAGTTAGAGGGTGCTAGTCGAGTCATGTGCTAGATTCGCAGCCAGAACCGTTGTTGTTGTTTATTTGTGGTTGCTATGGTGGCCAACTTTGTTAAAGTATTTCTGATTATTACAAAAGTTTTAAACGTATGAAAACAATGATGTTGTTCATGTAACAAATACAAGTGTTCAAACATGTAATTGAAATAACAAAAAATTGCTAGTTTTACATGAACGATGCACCATATAATAGTTTTGTAGAGGATTCGCTCATAAGGTGCACCTCTTTATAAATACAATAAAAAGTTGTACATTTTTGTAATCCATCGTTTTGTGTTGGATTACATGTCAAGATTAGACTGATAACATTAACGATTCGTAATATAGCCTCATATACGACGTGTTTATATGTTTAAAAATGTACAAACGACCAGAAGTTCTGCATTTGGTGAACCATTCTAATCTGAAGTTTTTTTCTTTCTTTCAAGTGTTAACCAACAATATACCAGGAAACAAAACATTCACACGCCAACTTTACCCTGTTCCTTTTATCTACAACTCTAGACTCAAGATGGCTTGTATGCAATATATTTTTTTACAGTGATTTATAGTTAATGTATGGCTGTTTTTAGAATAAGATGTTAGGTATGTCTTAAATTTAATACTTAATGGTCTTAAAGTGTCTCAAATTTGAAACCCTGCATGGAGTACATAGCGGTGTTTTATACATTATGGTACTTTATTTTGAATTGTGACACATGGACCAATGTATTTTTAAGCAGATGCACAGTTTTTTGCTCCTTTGCTCCCTTTATTTATTTTTTTGATGAATGTAGTAGACGTCAGGTTTGCTGTTCAATGCTCCGCCACCTAACCGTGTTCTGCCATACCTCTTTCAATCGTGCTCGGACTGATCATGCTTTCCTTTCCAGTCAGAGGCAAAAGTATCGTCTTCTCCTGACTTGGCCAGCTTTTCGAAACTCATCCAAATAGATACCAAAAAAAAAAAAGAACTGCTCACAGGCATCACTAAAATCAAACCACCCATTCTTTACGTCAGGGGTGTCAGACTCATTTTCACCAAGGGCCACATTAGCATAATGGCTGTCCTCAAAGGGCCAAACGTAACTTATAAATGTAAAAGAATGTAATCGAATGTAATGTCAAATAAAAGTAACTACTCCTTAATGTTAAATAACTCAATATTTATAACTTATTCAAGTGACAATTCAGTTGCATAGAAACAATTGTATGCTTGTTGTTCTAATATGAATCCTTTTGATTTGTCAGCTGATGAAAACCCACATAATAGAGCTGAACGATATTCTGTTTTAGTCACATAGTCACATCGCCGGAACATACGACGTGAAGGGGTAGAAGCCCATGGTGTATAACACAGTGGTAGCACCAGGGTAGCAAAGCACAAGTTTATTGTATGGCTTGTTGCTGGGGTGACATGTACGTTCCGCGTGCCTCCACAGTGATTGTGAGCGGTGAGCAGCGGCACAGGAACCATTCACTATTAAAAATGCGCGATGAAGAGGTGCAACTTTACCAGTGTGACACCTCATAGAAGATGACATTTGTCGAGATTCCCCGCGGGTCTCATGATTCCCGTGGGATTTATGTGGAATGGGATAAACTTTTGTTGACAGCCCTTTCACCAGGAGATCAGTGACAGATGAGTGATTGATTTCCTGTGATCGCTTTAGCAACAGTTTAACGGAAATTTCTCTGTAAATATAATATTTATTCTGTATATAACAATATAAGCATTGTCTTAGTAGTAGTAATAGGTTTATTCGTGTTATATTGAACTTTTTTTTTTACCGTGTTCTGTCCGTGATTCTTCTTCCGTATTCGCGCACATGCGTCTTTTTTTCCTTATTTCCTCGCATTCTTCCGCCATTTTTGGCACACTAAACTGTTAGATTCCAGTGCCAAAACACTTGTAAATATTGAAAGAAGATGTTTACACCATCATCGAGAGCCCTGTGAGTTTTGTGAATTTTTCAATCACACTCATATGTAATAAAAGATGTTATACACAGGGTTTATTCCAAACAATAATGTTTTTCAATATATTGTGTCATTTTTTATATTATATAAATTGACTTTTTATAATATTGCTTTTAAAACTGCTCATGCTCTTGATTCCAACAACATATTGCTTCATTAATTTATTTTTTTCTTTGGCTAATTTTTGTATAGAAACACAAGGGTTTCTTTTGGATAAATCTAATCTGATGTCATATATTTATATTTATAGAGATTTTTTCTGATGAAAGGGAAACCTCCTGTGGCAAGGTTGGGTTCTGTCTTCAGCTGGACAGGAACTACTCTACTATATTCCACAGCTGAAAAAACAAACAAAACCGGACCTTTGTAAATAAAATAATCTGTAAAAGCCCTATTCAAACAAAACTTTTTGAGTTGATGCACAATAGGTTGAGGTATTTTTTTTTTGTGCCATAGAATGTTAAGTGACCTTTTTGACACTTGTAATGAAGCTTGCTTATTAGTGAACTTTTTAATATGTAATTATTGACTTTAGCCTGGATTGATGGCTCTCAATATCACAATATATATCGTTTGGAAAAAATATTGCAATGTAATTTCTTTCCAATATCGTTCAGCCCTACCACATAACTCCATTAATGAAGAATCAAACTGTCCAAGCGAATAAAGAAAAATAGCATTTTTGTCTTGTTTCGCAAAAAAAAAATTAGAGAAAATTTGAGTTAACTAGACAAAAGGAAAATGGTAATTTCTGTATACAAGGGCTATCCTGCTCTCACAGATCTATTACCATTTCTGTAGATTAGTAATCTACCTTTACACCCTTTAAAATGTTAATTTTTTTAACAGAACAAAGATGTCAAGCTTAAATGGAATCAATACCTTTTTAAATATTGAAATTTTTTTTTTACTTATTTGCATAGAAAAATACAGAGGTCTTTATGCTAACTGTGTGGCTTTAATATACCGTATTTTTCGGCTCATAAGACGCACCGGCACATAAGACGCACCCAATTTTTAAAGAGGAAAATCCAGAAAAAAAAGATTCTGAACCAAATACTGTTGTAAAATATTTTATATCAACTGTGTAAAAGTTAACAGCCAAACATGTAACATGAACAGACAGTAAACAGTAAAAGTAACAAAAAAAAGGCTGTAATGTTTTTCTTTGCCCCCACTCATCACTCTAAAGTCCACCATTCGTTATCACCATCACTGTTCCAGTGCAACATTGTCACTACATTACTAATAATAGCCAGTAACATTGTCACTACATTACTAATAATAGCCAGTAACATTGTCACTACATTACTAATAATATCTAGTAAGATTGCCCCCACATTAGTAATAATACAGTGGTTCTCAAACTTTTTTAGTCGAGCCCCCCTGTAATCAAACACTCCCTAATTGCAGAACATGTTACTTACGTTTGTTATCTCGTATGTACATGTGTGAGATGTACCGTTGAGAGATGATTTGAGTTTGAGTTTATTAAAGAAGAGTTTCAGTCATTGAGATCGTTTTGTTTACCTCGCGAGCGCGAGCGCACGCCCGCGAGAGAGAGAGAGAGAGATAGAGAGCGAGCGCTGGAAACAAGCGTATGCTTTTTGTTCTAATATAAATCCTTTTGATTTTTGTCAGCTTATGAAAACCCAAATAACTCCAAAGGATCAAACTGTCCAAGATTGTGAAACTGTCCAAGTGAATGTTTAGCGGAAATAAAACCCTCACAGACTGAAGACGATGCTTATCGATCATCATCTTATTGTCAGGCTCAAAAAACATAGCAGACAAACTATGAGCTGTGCCCATTTCACATCTTGAAATGTATTTTAGCGTGAGAAAACGGGTTTGTAGCGTGAGAGATCACTCAAATGCGAGAGTCAGCTGATCTCTGTAGTTTCGCTCGTGACGTAAGTATGGATGCGGATGCCAAAGGCATTGTGGGAAATGTAGTTTTTCCCCCCGTTTTCGTTACGTCCGCGCAATGGCAGAGATGGGCGATGACGTCAGCGCGCAGCGCTTGGTAAACAAATATGGCCGCGGCTTCGGCCTAGCTCCGGAGCTCCGGAGCTCTTACACCTCTCATACGGCCGTTACCGGACTTCGCGGCGGTTTGCATTCGCTTCATAAGACGCACCAACTTTTCCCCCTCAGTTTTGGGGAAGAAAAAGTGCGTCTTATGAGCCGAAAAATACGGTACATGTATTATTATATCGGGCCTGGGCGATAAACCAATTTTTGAGTTACTCAAATGTCTACTTTACGTATATTTGCTCGCTTTTCTCTTTAACGTAGCAGTTTTAACACACAGTGACTTGACCTCTTGATTTCCAACACTTCCAGATAAGTTTCCTTTAGTAAGAACCTCTGTGGCACATGACCGTTTCACGCGGCGCTGGGGTTCTAAAAACTTATTATTATTATTATTATTACTGGGGTTATAAACTGATTAGTGCTTTTGTGTTTTATATCTCTTGTTTTGTGATCAATAAACTATAAATATTGCTTTCAAGCAAACAGTGAATTTTGGAGGATGTTGGTGGTTTACTATTTTAAACATTAGAAAGTCAGGTTTTGAATTTAAATAGTCTTGAGTTTACATTAGTTATTTACGCTGACGTTTTTGCATTGTTTAAGTAAAATTTGTGTGATCGAGTAGTTTTTTTTTGTTATTTAATATAAATAATTGTATTTTATATATATATATATGGGGTTTAATCTGTGTACATAAATCTGATGTACTCCATTCCTGGGAAAATCTTAAAGGTGTCAGAACAGCTTTTTTTTTTTAATGCATTTTTAATATTTCTACTCGGTTTCATCTATTGTTCTTTGTTTTCTGCTCCATGGACTGCTGTCCAACCACAGGAAGGACTCTGATGAGGCAGACCTTGTGCTTGCAAAAGAAGCCAATCACAAGTGCCCACAGATCGTCATTGCCTTTTACGAGGAGCGTCTGACCTGGCACGAAGATGGGGACAAGAAGGAAAAGGGTGCGGCGGCGGTTTAAAGGGCAGAGGGGAGGACGGTCAAGTCTTCAAAACCTTTTGCCTTTTCTTGTACCGTTGACACTCTCATAGCCGACTTTTAATGGACCATTTAGAAGAAAGGCCAGCGAGTTTTGGAGGTTACTGCCCACCACGACATGCCCACAATGCATCGCTCTTCCGACAAACAGAAATGCCAACGGCGGCAGCAGGAGAGTGGTGGAATGTGATCTCTTCTGTTTATACTCTCTCCTATCTTCCTTCTGTTTTCGTCCTTATTTGTGTATTTGTACCCCTACAGCTATGTTCTTATGACGTGTCGTGTGCTAGTTTAGATGTGAAATGATCAAGACCTCTCAACGTCATTTTTACCTTTTCCACGTGGGTTTTAAAGTGTTAGTAATTGTGACTGAACTTCGGGGCGGAGCCAACACAGCAATCCTGCCCCCGAGGATTTCTGCATCGTGGTTTTACAGCAAAATGGCTATTATTGATGTTTTTTTAGCTTTTCTGGGTTAGATCCGTACTTCCTGATCAGTACCTTTCTTCCAATACAGATCACTTTGTTTTACTCTTTCTTACACGTGTAAAAAATAATCCCTTTTTTCCCCACGGCAACTTTTATTTTTGTTTGTCACTGTTGCATTGAGGAGGATGGACGTAATCATCTTGAAAAGGGATGTTTGAACAAAAAGCAGGAGAATGCTCCCTCTTGTGGTTGGTTTCAACACGTTTCTTGTTTGACCTCATGAACTCAAGAGCTGTCCTTCACTTGGTAGTGTAAGCATACTTTGGATCTTATATTACTTTTTTTTTATCCTAGAGACTCAATAAAATTGTGTTTTATCAAGGTCACATGACGATTTGAGATTGAGATTTTAAAACGGGAGCTTGTTTTTTTGTTCAGATTCAGATTCAGATTTTATTTGTCACATACATATACATACAGAGTACGACGTGCAGTGAAATGTATTTTACAACTGTCTAACCTGTAACCATTTAAGGGATAAAAATGGATAAAAAGAAATGAAAAAATAAATAAGAAAATAAAATAGGTATGAAATATGAGATAAAATAAAGTGCAAAAATACAAAGAATACAATATAATACAAATAATACAAATAAAATAGAATAAAAGTACAAAAGTACAGGAGATATGATGTGACGTGCAAGAATGGCAAGTGATATGTGTGTGTGACAAATTGTCACTAAAGTGTCGAAGAAAAGTCTTTAAAGTGACTTGTGCTGTTGTCCACGGTTGTGCAAACTGTGCGGAGTGTGAGGTGAATGTGTGGAGTGAGAGAAGAAGTGACAGATGGAAGTCTGTGTTTATGTTTCTTTAATGTGCACCTTTCCTGTTTGTTGATTATGGCCTCTACTACTTGAGTTTAGTCAAACTGGGTGTAAATGACGATAGAAATTATTATGTTGGATGTGATTTTAAAGTATTGGATATTACTGGAACAGTAAGAAAATAACATAATTTTATGAAGTTATATGTTATAAGAAAATGAAATATTAGCGTAATTGTGTTACAGATTAATAAGAGTTTACACAATGCTTTATTGCTTTTTAAATTTTAGACTAATAATGCTAGGTACTGTTTTATCTTGCTTTTGAAAATGGGTTTAGAAACAACAAAATATCCATCCATCCAACTGAGCTGGTTATTCGCATATTGGTTTATTTCCATCCATCCATCCATCTATATAGGGACCATCTATATAGGCACCAATCTTCCTGTTCATCCATCTATCCTCCACTCTGATGAAGATCCATACATACAGACACTGGTTTGTCCATTCTTCCACCCATCCACGTGAAACCAACCCAACAAGAAGACATCTACAGAAAGTCGTATGTTGGTTCAAAGAGGCAAACACTGAATATAGTCTTTCCACATAATAAAACAATGTTAATTGAGAGAATAATTGAGATGTATAAGTACGGTATATTTTCTGTGCATTTTTCAAATGTATTTCTCTAGTTTGAAATAGACAACATCTAAAATAGCAGCAACTCTTCTCAAACAGCTCATATAATATATATTTTTATCGTTAAGTGTGTAATTGTACTTTTAAGATTACGCTGATTAGTCCGTATTGCATGGCTTTAATTGATTTTTTTAAAATGGGGACTTTAAATTTGAGAGATACGACTTGAAGAGGACTAAAATAAATCACTCAATTACAGAAAATAAGGTTTAATAACAATATTACCAAGTACAGTAAGAGGTAAGATGATGTATTGACGATCTGAGAAAAGACAATGAAATACGACCAATACAAACGCGTGAAAATATAAAAGAGGGAGAAGGGAATGGGATGATAAATCTTGAATAATTTACAGTAATATTTAGAGACTTGTATTAAATGAATTCTTCAGTTTATCATTATTAAATATCCCTTAATGCATCCATTAAAAATATACTTAAAACTTACTTTAGAGATTTTTGTCGTAAATTTTTGTAATGAATCATCAAGGCTAAATTGTGGATGTTTATTAAAATAAATAAAATTTGCCGAAAATGTCTTAATAATGTACTTTCGTGCCATGCGATGTCTATTTGTCAGGAGTATTTGGAAAAAAATAATGAAACGGACAATCAAAAGTTACCATGTTTTCATCACAATTTATTATTTCTAAAAGCTAATTAGCTAATTGCTAATAACAAATGTTCTCAACGGTTTCAAGTGCGTCGAAAACTATCAATGTTAAGAAACATTTTTTTTAATATTTTGTTTTATAAGATTTTTTTATTTACTTGTGACTTAAAATATTAAAAATATAAAAATATGGGAAAATGAATCCAGTCACAGAGACGTAAATGAAACCCCACGCTTTTCGCTTAACCCGTCCCTTACATATAATAAAATAAGAATAAAGCTATAATAAATAAATAAAGTTATTATTCGTAATGTGGGGGAAACTAACAGTTTCCCCCCCAGACTCAAAGCCACGCCTGTGAGTGACATCAAGTATTTTCCTTAAAAAAAAGTATTTTCCCGGCGTTTTATTTACTTTATTCATAAAGTATATGTATACGTATGTTATACAAGATTTATTATGCAGCGTGTGAAAATACGTAATTGACAAAAATTAGATGCGTAAGCCCAAAGCGCAATGCTCATATCAACCAGCAGATGTCACAAAGGAGCAAATTTTCCCATCATAAAAACACGATAATTGCACAGGAATACAGATGTAACGTATCTGATAAAATCAACGTATTTACTTTTTTTGTATATTTTTTCCATTTTTGAATCTTACTTTTTTGTTCACTGGGTCCTTTCGGCATTTGACCTTAAATGTAGTACAAATTAGCTTTGTAATTTGAGTTTAAAATGCTCTTTTCAGGTGTCTTATCTAGCTGAAATTCTGTTTCTTTCATGACTTGATATAATATTTCCATCTGCATTGGTAGCTGAGCCACCCACATAAAATTTCAAGGGGGTGTCAATGTCAAGTAGCTACACGTGGCAAGAGAAAAATGAGGTCTTGTTTTCTACACATCTGATCCCCCAAAGAAAGGCGTTTTTTGCTCATTATTGAGAAAATCCACAAAAAATACGGAAAATAAATATTTATTAATTGTAAAAATAATAAATTAAAACACAAAACTGGTTATTAAATACATCAGTACTGACTGAAATACTCATGCCATTTTTAGATTATCACGTTATAAGATCCAAACATAACACAAACAGGTTTGATTCCTAACATTCTAATATTCTTTCGATTTTGCGGAGTTATCATTTTTAATGTTAACACCTGATTGGTTTAGCTCAGTGTCAATCAAGAAAATAACCAATGGGCTATGATCCAACTGAGCTATCAAAAAGCTAGGCCGATTAAAAATACTACTACTGTACTACTAAAAATTAATAGTAATTAAAAAAAATAATGCTTTAATTGAGCGTTGCCAGCCACTCTTGGACTCTCTTGGAATGGCGTCGCTTCAGAATTATCTAATGTGGGCGGAACAAAGGCGTACTGGAGATACCGGATTGGCAGGCTTCAGGCAGTTATATTCCTGTCACTCACGAAGCCACGCCCTTCATTTATAACACGCAAGGCTTAATTTAACTTAAATGAGTTCAAACCTCAGCGAGTTTTGTTTCTAAAGCGATGTACATCGAAAACCGTCATTGAGGTGTAAGCATATTTTTAGGCTGTTAATTTTGGATTTTTATTAATTCTCTCAAAGTGGACTTGCTCATTTCTGGAGTCAGTTCCTAGCGGTCAGTCGAGGAACTGCAGAATTCGTTTTTTTTTTTACACACCACGAGGTAGAAAAAAAACATCAAAAAACGCCAAAACACGGATATTATGCATGCGGCACCCGCATCAGTGTTCAGAAATACGAAAGGTAAATTGAGCATTGAGTAAATTGGAAGCCACACCTTTAAAGAACATAAGCTTACATGAACGATGATAATAGCTTTAATAAATGTATTTTTGCAAGTTATTTAGCTCTTTTTTACAGTCTAGGTTTGGGCTTGAGAGCGGGTTAGCTCATTTTGTAACGTTAATTTGGTTTGAAATTGGTTTTTGAATGATTAAGGTGCACACGTGATATAAAACAGTTGGATATCTGCACACTTGGCAGCTCTTGGAGTTAAAAAAATAAACAATTAAAGTGTTGTCCTTGTTAGTTTTTGTCAGTTTTGCATATTTTATCACAATATTCATTAAGTGCCCTACCTTATTGTATTGTGTTAGTATTTGTGGCCAAATAGTAAAAGAAAAAAACAAACAAACACATAATTAAATTATAAAACAAACTTCACAAATTTAAGTTCGCAACACAAACAAATATATATAAAATACAAATGCCACTTAGTGGTCAGCAGCATTTCCTTCGTGTTGTTTCTTGATTAATTTATGCTTTTTCGTATGTCACAGTGTTCTGCACTTCATTGTCTTGAGTTTTCTATTACCGAGCCCATGGCAGAACAATAGTGGAAGTTTCCAAACTTTGTGTTTTTTATGTATTTGTGCTGTGAATGTTTCCCTACATTATTACATTTGAAAAGATCTGTATACTCAATAAAATTCAAATTAATTTGATATTATAATCTATTCCGAATTATTTTCCATTGAAAATATATTTTTAGTTAAGCTGAAAATCACAGAGAAATGTCAAACTGTTGTGTAGTGAACCTATTTTATTTTGGGGATTTATTTGGGTTGTGACCTTAAATTTGTATTTATGCTTGTGTGGTGTTTTTTATATTTATTTGTGTTTTTAAAAATGTATTTGTATTGTGGACTTACATCTGTGGTTTTTATAATAATTGAAAAAAAACATATTTTAATAATTTTTTTTAACCTTTTGTTTAACTTTAAACTTTTTTATGTTTAAAAAAATATCTATATGTGCTTTACAGAACTGGCCCACTGTAGGTTAGCGATGCACCCTCTTTTTCAGCCGTGGAAGAGAAGAGACCAGTGAGAGAAAGAAGAGGTAGCTCTCTTGCGCACGCACACACACACACGCACACGGTAATCATGTGTGCATTATAGGGTTATTCTATTGAGTTAAGCAATGTTAGCACACTTTGCTAACTAAGATTAACAAACCTAAGTTCTAGTTAAAATACCAAGTAAAGTTTTTAAGGCTGACTGGGCCTCACTGCTTTTCAGTTCCAGTCCTTCTCAGTCTGCAATCACAAACTCTACAGTACAAACGTCTTTAGCTCTGTCTGTCTTTTGAGTGTCTGGTCTGTCATGGAAGTGAGATCGCTTTAGCTCCATGTAGGCCGGGCTTTCGAAAAGGTGGTGCCTAAAGCCCTCTCGTCCCTCCCTCGTGGTGAATCTGCTTTTTTGGCTTTCTCAGTCAGAGTGGAATTTTCCAAAGGGGGATGGTGTTGAGGAGGTCACTTGTACATTTGAGCAGAAGTCTCTGTAAATATTTTGTGGTCTTCGCAGCAGTTTAGGATTGAGAGAGATAATATGAAAAGCATATCTGAAATTTTGACGAAAGACATCAATGAGGGGTTCTTTATGTTTGTGTTTGTATGGTATTGGTATTGTTTACATCTGTAATAATGATGAAAATGTTGACATCACATATAATTCATTTGAATCCAATGCACCAATATAGTCATTTTTATTTTTATGTAGTCATTTAATGTATTACTTTTTTATTCAAAGTAATTCTTTGTTGAGTTGTTTAATTTAGATTGGCCAATTAAATATGTTCATGTGCTCTGCCTCTTATCCAACCTGGTATTCAACTATTCCATTTATTATCAAAGTAGTTCAACACGTTTAAATTAAACACCACATGAAAACCAAATCTAAGGGTCTCACTTAATATCTGAAGCGTAACCTTTTTGGTATTTAACATAATATTTTCAAATCCAAAAGCCTTTCATTTCTAATTGGTGAGGGGTCTTGCATAAATATTGTCTCCATACATCGCACGTCATATGCTCCATCTCTATGGAATTTATTTTCCCATCAGTAGCCTCAAAAATGGATAGTCTACTTGTTCTTTATGCTGAAGTTTGTGTTGATGACTTAGGCTGTGTGTTGTTCATAAATAAAAGGAGGTAATTCATGATGGATACGGACCTACCTCTCCAGACAGTAGATGGGTGTAGCTGGGACTCGCTGCCAGTTCTGAGCTCACTTCACTGCTGGACATCTTCTGCTTCCAAGGGGGTAATAATAGCAGTGTAACAATATATTGTGGCATATACAAAAATGCCAACGTACGTCGTGGAGCTACTGCGAGAAATGGTCCTGGAGCTTTACTGTGTGAAAAAGAGATCATGGGAATGTTTTATAAGAAATTAAGAATATTGTAAAACAAGCTCTCTCACGAGAGACTTTTCCTTTCAATAAATTGTTCCTCCGCCCCCTAGAGGCATAGTGATATTACAACAATGCATATTACAACAGACCCAACTTCCATAGCTTTAGTTTTCAAAATGACTTTAGGTACAGTTTTGACCTTGAATCAGTTTGTAAGGGTAATAATTTCATTTGGTTGGAGATTGTGATCCGTATTGTGTCGTGATGTGAACTATATTGTGGCCAGTGTGTATCGTTACTCCCTAGGGTATTGCATGTACTGCGAAAGTTTCCTTGGCCGAGCTCTCCGTCTACATTACCCATTATTTTGTGGACAGCACACCTTGAACCCCAATCTACTTTGAACTCTTTGTCTGGGAGAGACCTTGTTGATGCAGTGAAAACTTGTTGCTTGACAAGAAACTGCCTTTCTCAACCTCACGTTGGTTGCAGATGTTGCAGAATAGTCGTTACCTCATTTTAAGCCTTCCACACAGCTGTTTCTGTTTCAGAACCTACATGTGACATTGATAATCATCAGGAGCTGTTTGGTATGATTGGTTGACCGACCTTACTTTGTGAAGGTGTATCTATAAGAATTGATTCTGCTGTAGGTCAATGCGGAGCTACTTATAGAATCATTTGTTTTATTCATTTTCCAAACCACTTATTCCCTTTTTTGGGGTCACAGGGGTCTGGCGGGGCCTATCACCAGCGCACATTGGGCGAGAGGCGGGGGTACACCCTGGACAGGTCACCAGTCCATCTCAGGGCCTTATAGAATCAAGCTTTCTTTTTTCCATCGAAAGCGGTTTCATTAGAAGATATCAACAGAAAGCGTGTTAGAGGTTCTCAGAAGAGGGTAAGATGGAAACGATGTCAAAATTGAACTCCAGCAGGACGTGAGGTGTGTCTTTCCAGGGGCACGTTGTAGCCGGTTTGCTTACAGTGCACGCTCTAAATGTGTTTGGTGAGGCAAAGGAAAATCAGCATGCAGCAAATGGAGTCTTTGTGCATGGTTTCTTGGATGCATGTGGTCTGATGGGTTCTGCTGCGCAGAAGTTCAGATCGATGGCTGTCAAGGGGAGCTCTGAACAGCTGTGGCTCTGGGAGGGAAAGACTGTAGCAGTGTGTTCCATCCAAACTCCACCACGTCCAAAACCACCCAAACACTCACACACATTGTGCATTGAAATGCTTCAGTTTCACAATTCTGACTCTTTCAAAAACTTAAAACCAGTATACACCAGTCGTGTGCAATGTCATGGGTAACACTAAACCTTTTTCACTGATATCCTGGAAAAAATCAGCCGTCGTTGGTTCAAATTCAAAAGAGAGAACAAGAAATTCTTGGCAGAAGAATTTTCTTAAGTGCATGTACAGATAATGGGAGACTTACCCCGTTTATGCTGTTTAAGATGCACCTGAAAACGACAATCCAGACCTAATTAAACAATCCAGACGTAGCTAATGAGAGCGTCATGAACACTCCTGAAGCAGCCAATCCAGACCTAGTTAAACAATCCAGACGTAGCCAGTTAGATTGTCAGAAATACACTGAAAACGACAATCAAGACCTAATTAAACAAACCCGAAGTAGCCAATCAGATCGTCATAAACACTCCTGAAGCAGCCAATCCAGACCTAGTTTAACAAACCAGAAGTAGCCAGTCAGAGTGTCACAAACACACCTGAACCAGGTAAACCAGACCTAGTTAAACAAGCCAGAAGTAGCCAAACAGAAGGTCATTAACACTCCTGAAGCAGCCAATCCAGACCTAGATAAACAAACCAGAGTTAGCCTATCAGAATGGCATAAAGAGACCCGAAGCAGCTAAACCAGACGTAATGAATCCATCTCCAGCAACCAAACCTGAATAAACACACCTGAAACAGCTAGTTTGAGTTTTCATTCACAGAAAGATGTGACAGTGGGCTGGATAGGTTAAAAATGAAACAAACTCTGATGTCTCGTCACACATTCATTCACGGCGTTGGCGAATTTCAGTTCAGTATATGTGAGGTTATTAATAACCAAAGACCATGTCATTAACACTGACCTTTCGGGATGCTGATCAGCACCCCATTGGGGTTTGTGCGAGCAATACACTGCTGTAAAACATTGCTGCAATACAGAGCCCAAACCGTTTCCATCAGCCCCCGCCACACCCCCACCCCTCCTCCATCTCTTCTCTTCCTCCAGCCGAGCCTCTAGGAGAGTTATGACTGCCATAAAAGGCAGATAATGCATTGTTAACTAATTCTGTCTGCTCAGAGCTGATGTATCCACTGCTCTAAATCTCAGAGCTTCCAATAAAATGCAAATGCTCCACTAGCTCCTATCACTTTAAACAGGCTCCAGGTAAAAGCTGAGCCGGGCCACAGACTGTACACAGATAAACTACGTGCTAGCTTCAGTTTCAAGCTATGGGTGCTTTCAAATACTATCAATGTGTTTTTAAAAGAAAACTGTCCTTCCCAATCCAGAGGTCCTACTTTGAAAAGCAGCAGCAGATGAATGAAAGAGTTCTGTGGAAACATTGACGTGTTTGCTCTGATTCAATGGCCGTTTTAATTGAGCTCTGAGCGATTCATTACAGCACTTTAACTGTTTTGTTATTTACAGCACGCTGCAGTTCTTTATTGGAATAACACATCACTTAAGGAGTCTAATTATAAGGATCTAAATAATAAATTAAAATGTCAGGACAATTTATGGATAATGTGGCTTTGAACGAAATGTAAAAGTAACGCACAATGTTAAAGGTGCTTTTTGAAAGATTTTTTAAACTTCAATTATACAAATCTAGAAAATTGATTCACAAAACTTCCTTGTCGCCATCATTGTCATGTGACTGGTTCCACATACAGTTGTAACTACGGCTGCAACTTATTTTGATAATACATTATTTGCTCGATTATGTTTTCAAATAATCGGATAGAATGAAATGCTGCTTTGATTTGAATAACCATAAATGGAGGTGTTATTTATGTATAAAAGTAAACTTTAAAACATGCAAAAGTCACATATAGAGTATAATAATATTTCATTTGAACATTAAAAGCTAAAGGCGCTCCAGTGAAGTATTAGAGTGTGATCTTTTTCTTTGGCGGCGACTACTTTTCTCAACCTTTTTACATGTTACATGGAAAGCAATATTTGCAATTATCTGACACAAATGCATTGCAAAACCGCAGCGATCGCCCCCATGGTGCAGGTTGTTGTGATCGGAAGTTCGACTAATTTTTTAAGGACTCGGTTTTTTGAGTCTCGTTCTGCAAAATGAATGAATCTTTTTTCGAGTCATTT
This sequence comes from Danionella cerebrum, assembly GCA_007224835.1. Taxonomy (NCBI): domain Eukaryota; kingdom Metazoa; phylum Chordata; class Actinopteri; order Cypriniformes; family Danionidae; genus Danionella; species Danionella cerebrum. The sequence goes on from SRMA01025321.1 coordinate 300,642, forward strand.
CATTCGTTTCATTCATTTTAGTAAAATACCAATAAATATTGTGTGCTCCTTCCCTAAAACATCTACTTACGTTATATACACAAACGCGAATTACACTACAAATAAGACAAAACTGTAATGTTAGATAAAAATATATATTACTTAAGCCTACCTGGGTCTTTTGTTCTGGTTCTCCTCAACTCTGATCTGTCTTCTTTAGGTTTAAATCTCCTTCGTTCGACACATTACGTCTCTCCCCGATCTTAACGTGTGCAGACTGTGCATTCAGTCCGGACTGGGTCCTTTTTTTTTTTTAGTCCGAACTGGGACTGAGTCCTTTTGTCACGTGACTGCTCCCTATATCAACCAATGCAATATATGAGCCGGAACCTGAAAAGACCAGTTCTTTTTCCAAGTCCATTCGTTCTTTTCTGTTTCCGGCTCATACGGCATTGGTTAACACGGAGTGGAACGGTCATGGACAAGAAACCGAAAACATTAGTTCTTTTTTCGAGTCTTTTGGGTCCTTTCGTTCTTTTGTCATTGATGATGAGCGGGTTACACTAAAAAAACTACAAGGATGTTGCGCATGCGCCACTGAACGAATCCCTCTCTAACACGACTCGTTCCTATGGAGTCACATTAAAGACTTGTTCAAAAAGAATGAATTTTTCATGAACGACACATCACTAGCAAGTTGCAGAGTGATTTCCGGCCAATGCAAGTCTATGGGAAAAATAATTTCCCCAGAATTAACCTTATTTACACAAACGGTTTTAGAAAGTTTACTCTGCAGTTTATTTTCATCTGGCTCAGGATGTTTCCATTTTCCCCACTACCAAATTTAGAGAAGTCGTTCCCTAATTTACAGACTGTGTGTGAGAGTCAGACTCTAGGCGGAGCTCTGAAATCATGATGGTTCCATCCTCATCAGGAAGTTGCATGTGCCCATATGCACCCGTCAATTTTAGCCTCCAGTCTAGATTGAAAAAAAGTTTCATTTAAACCCAATGGAAGTTGCTGGTGTCATGTCATCCATATTTTTTACAGTCCATGGCGGCAACTATAAATAGTACTGATGCTATTATTGTTAATGGTTTCTTTTTTGTTTTATGTACACTGCCATTCAAAAGTTTGGTGTCACTTAGAAATTTCTTTATTTTTGAAGGAAAACATTTTTTTAAACGAAGATAACTTTAATATACTTTATTTTTCGCCATCTCTGCTCGTCGATCCTACCATAGCGCGTAGGACTCCGTAAAGGAGGACATTGTTTTAAAATCATTTAAGAAGTGTGGCATTAGTAATGCCTTGGATGGAACAGAACACAACATCTTATTTGACACCAGTGAGGAAGAAAGTGCTGAAACTTCCTCATTTCTGATAGCAGTGACGAAGAGGAACTATTGGGGTTCGAATAAAAACATTACAGTCTTTTTTTGTTACTTTTACTGTTTACTGTGACTGTTCATTTGCACTATTTTCTTTGCACTGCACAATCCCCACCATTGTCCCAATGTACAAAGCATAGTTATCTGTATAGTTTTTTTTTTTATTTTTTTTTTTTATTGTTTATAGTATTTTTTCTCTTTTTTTAAATATATTGTATTCTATTTCTTTTATTTTACTTACATATTTCACTTCACTTTATTATTTATTATTTAGTAAGCGTTCATTGTTTTGCACCATAACCAAAAAAAATTCCTAGTCCTTGGAACTTGTTTCACTGACCATGGCAATAAAAACGATTCTGATTCTGATTCATTTTTGGCATATAATTGTTCTTAAACTGCTGTTAACTTTTACACAGTTGATATAAAATATTTTATTATAGTATTTGGCTCAGAATCATTTATTTTCTAGATCTTCGTCATTTAAAATTGGGTGCGTCTTATACGGTGAAAAATATGGTAATCAGAAATACACTCTATACAGAGTTTATGTGGTAATTGATTATTCTTGCTGCAAATGCTTGTTTGTGGTGCAATATCTCCATCTGTCAATAGAGGCCCATTTCCAGTAACCATCACTTCAGTGTCTAATCGTACGATGTGTTTTGATTGTGGCAGAAGCTAAAGGATGATTAGAAAACCCTTGCACTATATGTTAGCACCACTGAAAAGAGTTTAGCTGCTTAGTAAAGCAATAAAACTGACGTTTCTTTGAGCAGGAGGAGTATCTGAAGAATCACATTTGTGGGGTCGATAAAACGCTCAAAACGGCCTGAAAAAGAGACGTTTCATGTGAAACTTGACAGTCTTTGAAATGAAGGCTATTCCATGCGAGAAATTGGGAAGAAACTGAAGATTTCCAGCAACGGTGTGTACTACTCCCTTCAGAGAACAGCACAAACAGCATCTAACTAGAGTAGAAGAAGTGGGAGCCCCTTCTGCACAACTGAGCAAGTAGATAAGTACCATAGAGTCTCTAGCTTGAGAAATAGATGCCTTACAGCTCCTCAACTTGCAGCTTCATTAAATACTGAAGTGGGGACTCTGGGATGCTGGTCTTCAAGGTAGAATGGCAAAGAAAAAGCCATATCTGAGACTGGCCAATAAAAGAAAAAGATGAATACAGGCAAAAGAACACAGATAAATAGAAGTTTGAGGTGTTTGGATCATACAGAAGAACATTTGTGAGATGCAGAACAACTGGAAAGAAACTGGAATGCTGCCTGATGCCATCTGTCAAGCAAGGTGGGGGGTAACGTGATGGTCTGGGGTGTGGTTCAGGGTAAAAGGGTTTTGAATAAGGAAGGCTATTTTGCAAAGGCGTGCCATTTATAATACATTATATATTTCAAACCAGAATGCTCATATAAACAGTTGTATTGATTCGTTCTAAACAAAATTTCTGATCAGCCCCTTTATTCAGAATGGAACATCTAGTAATTGATATATTTTACATTTTGTTGAAAATAAATATAATGCAACCAATTTTAGATGCTGACGTTTCTTTAATCCAACATTTTAATTGCAATTTCATCGAGCAATTAAGAGGGAAAAAAGCAGGGCTTCCTGCAGAGCTCGTTCCTGTGGGACTCTGAACCCTACAGGGGCTTCTAAATATTGATTTAGATGTGCACTTCCATTACAGAAATGCTGCTTTTCTGTCATGTGTTAATGATGCCTGATTCACGTCCCTTCCTCCTTCGCCGTGTTCTGTAATTAAACTGTAAATTTTCTCAGGAGCGTTATAGATTAGAGAGAAAGTCTTAAAGAGAAGCGCCAAGTGCTTCCATGTTTATTTCATGCTTTTAAACCACGCCGAGTTTTCCTTTAGCCAGCCCTGCAATCAAACAAGCACTTTTATATATATTTATCAGAATGAATTATGTAATGTCCTTCTGCAAATGTGCAGCTGCTGACCTCTCCTAGCATAAAATCTGACCGCGCTGCTGATAAAGCCTCATCATCACAGGCCAAACTCACTTCTAAATGTGGCTTTCTATTGCTTCTTGCTCATAGCAGTGCCAGTTTGTTCTGATGCCTGTTATTTAATGCTTCTGGAAGCCTGGGCTGATCTCGGAGCAGCTGGAGGAAACTGCACAGTTCATCTCAGTAATGTCACACTTCTGCTCTCAGATTACACACTGGTGTGTTTTCAGCGTGTGGAGGGAAGCTATTAAACACCTCTGCGTTGGCACAGTGAATCGATTCGGAGCATGCAGATCAGTGGAACTGTACATGTTACAAACTACATTCATCAGGGCTTGGATTTTTAATGCACCGGCCAATCAATATCGTTGATATAATGTAGATTTTAATGCGCCAGAATATAATAGCACTTTGACTGTTAGCTAATTTTGGACGTAAGGATGGTTCCTTTGCGTGGTAAAGTATCTTTTTTGTATGCAAATTGCCCAGATTGATTGTTCGTAACTTGTGCATCTTCATGTGAGATCTGAAATGTTTCGAAGAAGGACAAATTACGGTTATAAAATAAAACATACATTTAATATCAGTTAACAATCTAACAATTCAATTGAATTTCTGTGCAGAAAGACCAGATGTAAGAAATCAAACATTTGTTTTTTAAGTCAGTATCCGATTTCTAGACTGTACAGGGGCTGCTCATATTAGTACAATGTCATGTAAATGTCGATTTATTTCAGTTATTCCGTTCCAAAATGGGGAAACGTGTATAATGTAAACCCAATAATTAAGAGTTTGTGAATAGGTTCCAAAAAAGATGCCTGAACAGTTACTACTGACAACCAACGCAAGGAGGACAAGACACAATAGTGACAGCTGTTCACAGAGTTCTTTGTCCGTGCACAGTGATAGAGAGGCATAGGTAATTAAAATACATGCTAGACAAAAAAGTGCTCAAGCAATAGGGATAATCGCAGACTGGAGAGGATTGCACTCTTGAACAAGAAAGAGCAGAAGCATCTCAGTTCGGCTAAGGATGCTGCTGCATGATCTAAAGTTATGTTCTCAGAAGAAAGTAAACTTTGCATTTCTTTTGGAAATCATGTTCCCAAAGTCTGAAGGAAGATTGGAGAGGCATAGAATCCATGGTGCTGTAAAGTTTCCACTGTCAGTGACGGTTTGGGGCTGCCATATTAATATTATCTGCTGGTGTTGGTCCACTGTGTTTTCTGAGGTCAATGCAGCCATTTACCAGGATGTTTAACTCTATGGAGATGAAGATTTGATTGTCTAATCTTACTTTGCATCTGCACACAGTGAACCAGTGAACATTTTCTTTTGGTATTAATGAGAAGCTATTTCATACACTGGCTTGCTCCTCATTAAATGACCTATTCATTTTTTAAGAATATTCTCTGAGGGTAATGCAGGCTGTTCCACTCTAGTTTTATTGTTACATGTCTGAAGGTCTAGCACTTTTCACAGTTCATGACCCCTTTAATGTTGAGTCTGTACGAGGGCCAGGAATTTAGGAGATTAGCAGCTCTGCCTACTGTCCTGGTGAGGCAAACTAAAGAAACCCTTCAAGCCCCTAAAATAAATCCATTTGTTTTAGAGATTCTTTCTGCCCATCCTTGGATATTTAACCTTCATTAATTCTTTTTATGTATATGAATATACACTAAAACCTTTGACATTAGTCTGTAGATATCTACATTCTCTCTCTCTCTCTCTCTCTCTCTCTCTCTCTCTCTCTCTCTCTCTCTCTATACACATTAAACCAACATTCAGGTTTGTTCATTTCACTGTGGTGTTTGATTAAATAAAGAAACATTTTAAAGTCAGTTTTACAAACCCACAATGAACAGGCGGAGGTTCATTCCACCTGTAGCATCTCCGGTATTCCAATATGCCTTTGGCAAAGGAAGAACTAGTGGGAAGAACACATTGAATTACTTGAGGGGGGGTTCCCGGTTCCCTCAGCATGTGTCCTCAAATTTATGACGCCGACTTATGGGCGCCTGTTTAGCTTTATAAGTGTTCCTGAGTTTCCTGGAAGTGTGGAGAGTGTTAATCTGCTCGTATTCAGCTCAGACACGTTCGGAGCATGGCCCTCCGCAGTTTCCACAGTGAAGCAGCTAAAGTTTCGTTATCCCCTAGGAGAAGGCAGTAAGTTCTGCCAACGAGGGTAAAGCAGTGCCACTGTGATGCCTGAACCAGGGATGAACAGCTGCTGAAAGGATTGTGTGGGTAAAATAGTCCGTCTGTGCTGGAAGATCGACAAACTGTTGGTGGCATTTTGGGCCAAAACATGCCCATACCTGTCAAACTGAACCTTGCCAAGGACTAAACACGCGGTAAAATACGCTCAGAAGTAGGGGTGTTACTGTACACTTATTTGGTTTTCAGTGATGGTGTTTCTAGTAGGGATGCAATGGTACACAAAGCTTACGGTTCGCAATATTCTGCAAATTGCAATTTTGAAAATCCTTTGGATGGATCACATGAACAGATAATTAATGAAATTCACGTTATTTTGCTGAAGCAGACATCAACACTAATTTTTTTTTGTAAATTAAAACAATAAAAACTGTAGCAAAGTGGACATGAGAGCGGTTTAATGCAGGCAAACGTTACGGGCACCTAGGGGTCCTGAAACCAGGAACAACTGTGTAAAGTAGGGCTGTGCAATAAATCGCAAAATAATCGCAGTTTAATCATGTGCAATATAGCGATGGGCGGTACCACATTTGCTGGATTCGATACGATACCGATGTCCTTTTTGGACAAAATAAATCGATATTGATACTACAAAAAAAAAATCTAAGATAAATAATATTCTATGAACGAACCACAACCAAATATTAAAATGTAACAACTTTAATGAACTTCGTTAAAGTAAATCAGCTGAATGAGAGCAGTAAACAATGTATAATATGATTTAAACAGTATTTTTAATATAACTGACATCTTAAATGTGCACTGTATTAAAAAATGTATATGTTAAAAATTATGAGAAAATTAAAGCCTTAAAAAAATATAATTATCTTATGCACATACGACATATTTCCTCTGGTTAGGGAGAATTACCCAAGAAGGAGACGCGTCAGTCCTAATACTGTAAATTAGATTAAAAAAATGTTGTTACATGGGAGTAAACTTTAGAGGCAAGATTTATACTGATGATATTCCACCTAAAAAAATGAAAAAGTGAAAGTTTTGTTGACGCCAAGCGTGTGCTCCTCCATAACGTTGTTATTGACATTGCCAGCTAGCTAGACGGAGTTGGGTTTCCCGCACTCTGATTGGATGGATGAGTCCATTTAGCAGAACAATATAGAACACTTTCTCCTGTTTTTATGTTTTGAATAATGTATTAATAAGTATCAATACTTTAGTCATTAGATCGATACCCAAAAAACGACGGGTGAGTATCGATATATCGATACCACATTATCGATGCGCCCATCACTAGTGCAATATCTAAATCGCATAAGGCTGCAATTTATCTGTCAATTTAATTAGATTTTTTTTTTCAGAATATGTTCTTGTGCCCATAATTTTAAGATATTGAACAATCAGAGCTCACGTAGCGCGCAACAAATCTTTATACTCCTGCCACCAGCTCAACTTTGGAGAGAGTGTTTAGTTCTGGGGGAAATGTGGTGACAAGCTGAAAACCAGAAATGGTGGACATACTGGTTTGTCTTGCAAAAAAACTTTAAGGGAGTAATCTGTTTCTTGGTTTTGATTTAAGTTTTTATTTGCAGTTATGACTGGAATTCAGGTTAATCTTTATTTTTTTAAGACCATTTATTTCAGTTTTGTTTATCAAGCAGTTAGTACGACTGTGTATAGTATGCTATGTACTAGAGTTGAGGTTAGTTAATCTACATTTTTTTATGTTGTCTGTTTTAAATTGTGAACATTTAGAATGATTGTATGTTTGAAAAAGCAAAAACGGTTGCCAAAATCGCAAATAAAATGATTCATGTGTTTCCTTTTGCATGATAACATCTGATAACGTCCTCAGGCAATCTACCTCATGAACACTTAAATGCTCCACTCAGCAATATCACTCATCTATTTATTTATATCTATTTATTTCTCATGTTAAATGTTTATTTTATTCTTCTCATTTATTTTCTATTTTCTTTTTTTTTCTTCTCTTCCTGTCGATTAGAAATGTGCAACTGGTAGCTTCTGTCACCAAAACAAATTCCTTGTAAGTGCAAAGTTACTTGGCAGTAAAGCTCTTTCAGATTCTGATAAAACATTGCTGGCACACAGCGCTCTTTTTAATCTTTGTCGTATTCGTCAGCAAACCATGGGTTTAAAAAAGTCGTCTAACGGCTAACACTTCCTCCACTGACTGAGTGCAACACAATAAGTCCCGCCCTCCTCTAACTTTAGCGCTTTGTGATTGGACAGTTACACAAGGAAGTTTAATGATTGGAACTTTGCACGTTTACATCTGCTTTTTCACATGCGTAAACTAATAATAACACATACAGGAGCTATTCAAACAAGAAACTTGGGAACATATTGTGGCATTCCTAGTTTCTAGTCACTTCTGAAACTTCTTTACATTGTCTTTCTGTGTTATTTAATAATTACTAGTAAACAATTGTCCTTAACTCACATTTTGATTGAGAAACAAGAGGAACATTATAAAACGAGCTCTCATTTTGCGAAAGTTAGCCCTGCCCCCTAGTGGGTGGATGATATTAATTGCTCTAACCCAAATCAAACTAGACTTTGCCCTTCTTGTTTTTTTGTTTTTAGAACTTTATTAGATTTATTCTTCCACTGAATATATAAACTGCGATGGACTGGCAACCTGTCCGGGGTGTGCCCCCATTTCTCACCCGATGTGGGCTGGAGATAGGCACCGACAGACCCCCGTGACCCCGAAAGGGAATAAGTGGAATGAATGATTATATAAATACTTTCAGTAAAATAGTGTTACCTATCATTCCGTGGGCATAATATCGTGAGCGGAGTAGCAGAGTATTGTTACACCTCTACTCAGAACTGTACAAAGGTGGATGAAAGGGTAGGTTTAAATGTAAAAACATTCAATGCACACAGTTTCTTAAATAAATCATTAAATGAATATTATCAACAGCTGAAATCTCAACCCAGTCTTGCTTCCGTTTCTGTAGGTGTCCTTCCATTTTTATTACAATATCCAGATACCAAACCTATAGGGTCATATGAGGTCTATGAACATTAATGGAGAAATCCCATTGGCTTGGACACCCACCGGCCAGTAAATAATAGTTAATGCAGATTTCTAATCACAGAAATTCACTGCATTAGGCATGTAAACATGGTCCATACCAGTGCTTCCCAACCTTTTTCTTTTGGACCCCACTCATGTACATATATGGAAACCGGTTCCCTCAATAAAACCAAAATTTATGTAGGTTTTGTCATTTGTGTCTAATCTTTTTCTTTGCCTCTGAAGAATCACTGCATTTACATTTCTCCGCCATTTTTGTGTTTTGATTTTGCCTTTACAAGCACTTAGCAAAATCTATATTATTATTTATTTAAGATTGTTAAGCATGTGTTTATTTTTTCATACTTAAAAAATAAATACATGTTATATTATTGGAGCATTTTATACATTATATCTACCCCTGCGCCCCTCCTTGTAAACTCGATCTGCTGCAGTTCAAAAGGAGCATCAGAATGGGGAAGAAAAGGGACTTTGATTGTGGCATGGTTGATGGTCCGAGTATTTCACAAACTGCTGATCTACCGGGATTTTCACACAAAACCATCTTTAAAGTTTACAGGGAATGGTCCTGAACAGAGAAAATATCCAGTGAGCGAGAGTTCTAATGCCATGTTGATGCCAGAGGTTAGAGGAGAATGACCAGACTGGGTCAAGCTGATTGGAAACAGTACCGTTAATATCAAGGTCTGTAGAAGAGCATCTCTGAACGCACTAGACGCCTCACTTTAAGGTGGATGGGCTATAGCCGCAGAAACCACACCTAAAGCGAATCCTGTAATCTAAGAACAGGAAACTGAGGCTACAAGGAGACAGGGTTGTATTTTCTTTGCACACTTTGGGTCCTTTGAGTATTGTTCTGACCATCTCTGTCCTTTTATGACCACAGTGTTCCCATCTTCTGACGCTACTTCCAGCAGGACAATGCTTCATATCACAACGCTTCAATCCAATCCAGTAGAGCACCTTTGGCTTGTGGTGTAATCGTAGATTCGGAATTGCAGCCGACAAATCTGCAGCAACTGCGTGATGCTCTCGTGTCAATATAAAGCAAACTCTCTGAGGAATGTTTCTAGTAAGCAAAAGAGGTTCAAACCGATACTAGCATGGTGTACATTTTGAAACTAGAAATGTTCCTTGTACGGTAATATATGCATATTTTTTAATTAATTTCACTCTGTGTTTATTGTGCATTTGTTTCAACAAGGCAGATGAAAAGGTTGAAACCCTCTTTTTCCCACACAAGATTGATCATCTTCCTCACAGCTTTCTGTTTGTGTTACGAAGCATCTCGGCATCCTGCGTTTGATTAGCAGTCCTCAGAAGAGCGTGAGTAAAAACAGTGCATAAAAATTTGTGTTGCATGCTTCCACTGGTCCTGACCCCGGAGTTCAGCACCTGGTTTCTTTTAGCTTTCTGAGAGACTCGGGAGTTAAAACATCTAACAAATGCACAAATCTGAGCTCAGCCTTTAGCTTATCCCTGAGCGGAAAACATGTTTGTTAGCATGTGTGAGAGAAAAGCTGTTTGTGCATTTATGTTGTTTGGACGATAAAAATATTGGCTCCGCAATCCAAGACTCATCAAACAGTTACACAAACTTTAAAGGATGCTTTTAAATGGGATGCCAAATTATGTGAAAATGCATGGCAGATGTGTTAGCATGGCAACAGCGAGGTCAGGGTTTCCGCTGTTGGCCGATGCGGAGAGAAGGGAAGGCTGGCAGTGCTAGATTCACATACGTCGCAGTGTGTTTTTAAGCTCCTGCTGATCTCGTCTCCTCACCATAAATCCACGAAAAGAGAGGGAGACCCTCAGGGGTCAGAGAGGCCCTGAGACCGAGGAGATTTTGACTGAAACAGCAAAACAATTGGAAATGTCTTCTTGGAAATGTACGACTTTTAGAGCTGGGGGATGTATCCTGCAACTTCAGTAAACACAGAAGCGAACACTTTGATCATCATTCCAATCGATACAGATCTTGCAAAATAGGAAAACAGGCTTTTTATATTACCACAAAGCAAATATTTTATCATGGGCACACAAGAAATGGTTGCAAGAATCCCAGGGCACAAGGGAAACACGATGAACTAATACTAACTCAGGGTTTGACGGTACAAATCAAGCAGTTCCATTCCCGGTCATGGCCACAAGAATATAAATTCTAATAGCAAAAGCCCAATTCATACCTCTGCACCAACGTGTGTGTGGTCTGCCACTCCCTGTGTGTTTGGAGATGTTATCAATGATCTGTGTGATGATCTGTTGAAAGAACATGTCAACATCACGCTAAACCATCACGGATTGTGAGAAACTATGAACAAAAGAAGAATTAAAATCAAAGCAATATTTGGCGTTATTACTAGGGGTGTAACGGTTCACGGTATGTATTGAACCGTTTCGGTACGGCCGGTTCGGTTCGGTACACTTGCGTACCGTTTCGGTATTCAGTATTTGTATTAAATAATATAAATCTATTATTAGCGCGATATTAAGCACAGCGGAACAATGTTCATAGGCGAGTTTCCGCACGGACGCTATTGAGTGACGTGCAGCTCTACTGTGCGTCACTCAATAGCGTCCGTGAGGAAACTAGCCTAGGAAGGAACATTGTTCCTAGTAGCAGAGCACGAGTTAGAAAATGGCAACAGCGAAAGAGAAGCCAGAGCTTGAAGACCCTCCCACCTCACTACAGTCTCCTGTTTGGGAACACTTTGGCTTCGCTGTTAAAATACATAACGGGGATAGACGAGTGGATAAATTTAAAGTTATATGCCGACATTGTTCCACGGAGATCGGGCAGGCAACACATCGAACATTTTCTACTGCTGGAGATATTGTCACTGCAACCAGATCTGTGCTCTCTTCAGAAAACGTGGATAGGTTAATCTTTTTAGCCTAAAACTTGAATATTTAGTTTTGTTGATATACAAGCTGAAGCTGTTGCTAGTGTTAAAAGTTTTCAGGTCCTAACTAGTTGCAGTTTTTCATTTTTTATTTAAAAAAATGTGTTTTTCTTTATAAAGAGTGCAGTTTATTTAAAATATCACCCAAATGTGTCACTTTTATTTATTTTATGCAAGAATTCTATTGTGTATTGGCAGCTTTTCAAAATAAAGATTATGTAAGTTCTTTTTTTTGTACCGAACCGAGCTCTCCAAGACACTGTACCGAACCGAATACGATTTTAGCGTAACGTTACACCCCTAGTTATTACCCTTTGTAAAACTGCAGCAGTTCTTGTGAGTGTGTCGTGACGTCAAGCAGCGCTTCACTCTCCCATTGACAGACAAAAGCGCTGAAACTCTTGAAATGTAAGCATTACGTGTAGATTACCAATAATGTGTAGTAATAACAGATACAAAATTAACCCTACAGAATTATGTTTATAAAGTGGAAACTGCTATTCGGAAATGAAATATAGGGGTTCCAATTGGGGGTTTAGCAGGGGTCGGCAACCCAACATGTTGAAAGAGCCATATTGGTCCAAAAAACAAAAAGCAAACATGTCTGGGGCCGCAAAAAGTTAAAAGCCTTGTAATGAAGGCAACACATGCTGTATGATAATATATTAACCTACTATCAAAATGACTCAGTTGGCTACAAATGCAATTTTCCCTGCAGCGCATCCTGTAGAGAATGACGCACCACGTGAATACTCTGTTGTACGATGCCGCCTCAAGTTTAACTTCATTACAATAATGATTAATTATGTTTCATTGCTTTGATGAAATTAAACAAATGCAATAACGAAATCCAATTTTTGACGTCATTTTTATTTTGAGGATTCGAAAAGAAAAAAAAAAAACAACAAGATGGAACGTGCATAACGGGGCAACAAACAGAGTGCAATAAAACGTATCCTGCGTTTATAAAAATAAAACAGCAGCCTTTTGAGAAAGGTAAAGTATATACCCGTTTGCAACAGCCACCTGCCTGGCGTCCCGTTCTGCTGATAGAAACGTGTCTCAGGCTATGACGCAAATCTTCATTGACAGAAATGTTAAAATTTAATATTTATTCTACACATTTTTACAACATTGGGAAACGTTAAGAATGTTTGTCCTCCTACAGAAACTATATTAAAACAAAAATATATTATATACCTCACTCATGTTTTGCCATTATCAAACATTTTTGAAAAAGCTCCCGGGAGCCACTAGGCAGCGCTAAAAAGCCACAATGGTTGCCGACCCCCTCTTTAGGGAAATAATACGCTCCTCTGATGGTATTGCTTAATGGATAAGTATCTGCCCGTATTTCTCAGCATTGCGAACACCATCGATCCTGACCAAAACTCAAATTTCATCTGCAGAAGTGAAGCTCTAAATGTTCAAGGAACCTCCACCATGCTTAACCGTTGACTGCGGGCACTCATTAATGTACCGTCTCCAGCCATTCGATGAACTGCCTACTGCTACAGACAAACTTTCACTAATCCGTCCACAGCACCTGCTTCCCTTTTCCTGGACCCAGTTGTCTTGCATAGCTGGACAGTAGATGGCTGTCACGCTAGCTCTTAGCTGATAGCTCTGTTGGACATCTCCCCTTCAAACGTTAGAGCTTGATGAGTCTTGCACCTGCTCCACAAGTTTCTAGGACCCTCAATGCTGCAGATTTCTTTGTGCTTCTTCAAAAGGATCTTTAAACCCCAATCTTTGAAATCTTTGTCTGGGAGAGTCCTTGTTGATGACAAAATTACCTTCTTGCTGTGCTCGGTCTTACCATGACAAGAAACTGTCTCAACCTCACCTTGGTAGCAGAGTTTGGCTGTTCCTAATACAGTTTTAAACCTCCCACACAGCTGTTTCTATTTCAGTTCTTCACCTAGGTGAGACATTGATGATCGTGGGAACCTGTTTGGTATAATTGGTGGATCATCCATCTGACATTAATCATAAAATATCCCAGACTTTGTGCAAATCTATGAGTATTTATTCTATTTTGAAGGCATATTATATTGTTTTTGTACATTTATTTATTTTGTCAATGTATACAAATGAATCATTGTTTATATTCCTGAAAGCATTTGTTGTTTACAGTGTTTTTTGGTATGTTTTCCAGCAAAGAATTACCATTTGTGCAAACAGTTCAGCTTAGAATCTTCAAAGAAAAGTAAACCTCTGTGTGATTTGGATTTTCAGCAAGAACTGAAGAACTTTTTGATAAAACGTAGTGGTTTCTGTCTGTCACAAATACAGATAAACATGTGTTACTACGGCTGTTAATAACATTATTTGTATATGCCATGTAACATTTATTTTCAGACAATCTTGTAATGATAAAAATAATTCTTCTTTTACTTTCGGCTGTTCCCAGTTTAGGGGTCATCTGTTTCCACCTAACTCTGTCCTCAGTATTCTCTACTCTTGCACCAACTACCTTCATGTCCTCTTTCAGCACATCCATATATCTCCTCTTTGGTCTTCCTCTTGACCTCTTGCCTGGCATCTCCATCTCCAGCATCCTTCTTCCAGTATAACCACTATCCCTCCTCTGCACATGTCCAAACCATCTCAATCTGGCCTCTCTGACTTTGTCTCCAAAACAACCAACCTAAACTGAACCTCAACATCCTCATCTCTGCTACTTCCAGCTCTGCCTCTCGTCTCTTCTTTACTGCCACAGTCTCCAACCCATACATCATAGCTGCTCTCACTACTGTTCTGTACACCTTTCCTTTGATTCTTGCTGACACTCTTCTGTCACACAACACCCCTTTTCTCCACCCACTCCAACCTGCCTGCACTCGTCTCTTCACCTCTTTTCCACACTCCCCGTCACACTGGACTGTTGACCCCAAATACCTAAACTTCTTGACCTCAGCCCCCTGTAACCTCACTGTTCTGTTTCCCTCCCTCTCGTTCAAACACATGTATTCTGTCTTGCTGCGACTGACTTTCATTCCTCTTCTTTCTAGAGCTGACCTCCAACTTTCCAGGTGTTCCTCCACCTGCTCTCTGCTCCCACTACAGATCATGTCATCTGCAAACATCCTTGTCCACTGAGATTCCTGTCTGACAATAATAATAATTTTTGCTGGTGCTTTAATTGCACTCATAAGTTTAGATACCCTGAGACCAATGACACCAAAATGTAACTTTTGGCCACAACCATAAACACTACATTTGGAGAGAAGTCAACTAGAACGGAAAACACCATCCCCAATGTGAAGCACGGAGGCACGTCACTAATGTTTTGTGGATGTTTGAGCTCCAAAGGCATGGGAAACTTGGTCAGAATTGATGGGAGATGAATGCAGCATGTTCTCAAAGGATCCTGGAGGAAAATGTGCTTCATCAGCCGGAAGCTGCTCATGGGACGTTACTGAACATTCCAACACCACAACGATCCAAAAGTTCCACTCGTCATCGGTTCCACCAGAACAAAGAGAAGGTTCTGGAGTGAATCTCAGTCTCCTGACCTCAATATCACTGAAGCACTCTGAGAAGAACTCAAACGTGCCGTTCTTGCAAGAATTTACAAGAGCTTTTTGCCAAGAAGAACCAACAGAAAAGATAAAGAACCTCATCGACAAGTACCTCAAGAGACTTCAGACTCATTGATGTTAAAGGGGGAAAACAAAGTATAGCCAAAAAATATTTAGGGGTGTGTAAACTTTTGATCAGGGTCATGTGGAAAGTTTCTGTTGTTAGTATGAAGAGTAAATAAATATCTTCACCCAACCACTAACTATGAGGATGTGAGCACAACTGTAGGTCACCCAAAAATGCACGACATACCGGTATTCTGATTAAAACACACAGGACTCAAAAACAAGAGCGATAAGGGGTCTTCAGCTTGAATTCACAGAAAAAAAATGGTAGAACTTTCAGAGGATGGAGCAGCACAGCTAAAGAGATCTTATACAATTGACCAAAAAATTTCAAATTAAGCTGTGTTTGAAATAAAAGTAAACAAAGACATGATGTGCAGTGATTGTTTCAGAAAGGTGCTGCGTCTGACTCTATAGCGTTATATTCATGTTCATCTGTTGTAGTCAAACACCACGAAAACCTGCATCAGGTAAATGCTTTTGTCACAATATCAATCCAATTTGAAGTAAACTCTCTCTTGAACCATATCCCTGGCTGTGTACGGTTGTGATTGGAGCGCTGACAAGCGTCTGTTGCTCTATCGGAGCAGGGCCCCGGTGGGACAGGGGCCAAACGGCGCTCCATCCAGAGTTATGAGCTGCTCAATGAAGACGGATTGCCTACTTAAGGGCATGTTCACTCCTGTAAATAGCCGTAGTGGATGTAATGTGCCCCTATTTTCGTTTGATGCCAGTAATTCTGGCATCTCTTCAATGCTTTTTCACAATAACTCAAGTGTTTATTTGACTCTGCAATGCAAGTAAAGCAATCATTGACTTTTCTTAATGGAATATGAATGCATTTGTTTCATAAAATGTGTTTGGAAACTGTCTGGGAAAGGAGATTTGTTTGGTAGGCTTCCTGCTTTGGGTAAACTGATCAAGCGTGATGATGCCATTACTTCTTTTAGCTGTGTTTACGCACTTTTTTAGTGTAATATTAGTGTTTCTTGAGCAGGTATTGCTTTTGTTTATTGACTTTTAGGTGCATGGGATTAAGGATGTGATAATCTTAGGTGAAATCTGTTTGTTGGTCACTAGAGGGCGTTTCTGAGAAGCGAACTTGAGCTATGCAGAGCTTCAGTGATTCTAATGTATTGTCATTTTTAGAAGAGAAACTCATGTTTTTACTTTAGTACTCAAATATTATTTTAATTCTAATTATTTGTAGTTCTTGGTTCCTGTTACATCAGTCAGACATTCGGATACATTTAACTGATTCAACAGCATTAATTATTGGAACATTAATAACATTCTTTTTGTTGATTTTGGTATTTTTTTTGCAGTAATTTTCCTTATTTTATTTAGAAGCCATCCTTCATTACCTCAATATTTATTAACGCGCTTATTCCACGTTCATAGTGTTCTGTTGATGTTCTTCTCCCATTGGCCCCTGCACAGGCCATTGCAGGCCCAGACAAATCTCTTATATTTTACAAAAAAAAGCCTGTCAATTCATGCAAGCCCACATCAGAAGCTCCTGTTCCTAACATTAATAATACTAACTCATTTTATTTTAGGCACCTTTCAGGACTTCCAAGGGCAGCGTACAAAAAAAGAAAGTTAAAAGACAGTACGAAATACATGTATGACTAGATTGCTAATGTTTGTTACAAACTTTGATGTTGGCTTGTAAAAGTGCCATTCAAACATATTTTTTAAATTTCCAATATCACTATGACCAACCTTCATTTCTCTGGTTTTCATAAGCTGAAATCTGTATATACAAAATGGGTTGCTATGCAAAAAATCCTGGTTGCTATGGAGGAGTCAGTGACAGAATATATGTACATTTTGTCACCATGAGTGATTTAAATCAACCCCCTTGTCTTTAGGATTTTCCAAATCTGAGCAATGGTTCTGCCAAATTTGTTGCTAGGATAAACAGTCTGGTTGCTATGGAGTTGACAGCAGCAATAAATGTTTGTCTCGATCACTTTCAGTTATACCAACCAACCCCCATGTCTCTATGATTTACCAAAGTTAAAATAAAGTTCAGAAAATGTGGTTGCTAGGGTAAACAGTTTGGTTGCTATGGAGGGCTCAGGGACATAATATTATGTTGCCTTTGTCACTATAAGTTTTACAACCAACCCCAATGTCTCTACATTTTACCAAAGTTAAAATAAAGTTCAGAAAATGTGGTTGCTAGGGTAAACAGTTTGGTTGCTATGGAGGGCTCAGGGACATAATATTCTGTTTCCTTTGTCACTATATTTTATACAACCAACCCCAATGTCTCTATATTTTACCATGGTTAAAATAAAATTCAGAAAATGTGGTTGCTAGGGTAAACAGTTTGGTTGCTATGGAGGGCTCAGGGACATAATATTATGTTGCCTTTGTCACTATAAGTTATACAATCCCAACCCCCATGTCTCTATCAGTTTCCAAAGTTAATATAGAGTTCAGAAAATTTGGTTGCTGGGGTAAATAGTTTGGTTGCTAGGGGTGCTGTTTCTTAGAAAAAATAAGTTGTTACAGTTTTCAAAAGCCATTGGAGGTCCATGTTAGATATTTAACCTATTCTAGCCTAGGGTTCAATTACTTTTGCACAGTGGTTGGTATGTTCTTGGACAGACTGATAACCTCCATCAGCGGAGACTTTTACTGGCAAACATTATTACTACAATAATAAAACATTGAATTACTGGGAAAAAGACACTGAAACGGATCCTCATAGTAGACCTGCCTGCCTGAAATTATGGGCTTCAGGTTGGTTTTAAAAGTGGCAACAGACAAGCTATTTCTCACAGAGACTGTACGCTTGTGCCAAGAGCATGGCAGCTGCATGACAGAAGGCTCTACCACCCAACGATGTCTTTGGTGGGACGAGGGGGTTCCAACCAAATAGTCTCAGATGATCGACACTGTAAGATTCGCTAGTAGGGAGAAGCAAGGTTTATACGTCAAGAGTAGGATTTTGTAGCTAATTCAGTGCAAGTCCTGGACTACTGTGTAAATCACAGCAAGAAAACACAACAGCTTTTTTTCAATAATAACATATTTGCAGGTTCTTCAATGTTCAGTTTTTATATTTGCAATGCTATAAATGCTGTAAATTCTATTTTTCACCCCTACATCTACATTGTCTGTCTTGATGAAACATTTATATTGTAGATAAGCCTCTTGACACAAGAGCTAACCCTTTTTGCAGCACAAAAAACACTTAAAACGAAACCATATTATTATTTAAAAATTTTATTTGTATTTTTATGGTTTATAGTACTATTGTTATTATTTTCAAATCGTCTTAATGATTTTGGTGCCTTGTATGTAGTTTTCTTATTGTTCTTTCATTTGACTCTGATTCTATTCGATAATAATAGTAAAAAATACAATACTCAGACAAATACAAAACATGATCTTTTGACCGTAAATGTTTTTCGTTAAGGTAGTAAGAGTGCTCTGTTAGATCTGCATTTTTTATTTACAATTGTCCCTTGTTTCCATTTCTAAAATTGATCAGATTTCACATTTGATGTTTGTTTAATGAGAAAAAAAATGCCTTTGAAATGCAGAATCAGGGCATGCACGTAATTATTGTGCTTTTTAATTCTGTTCACTGCTAAAAAGCAGTTTTGTTTTTAGCAGTCGACAGAAGAATGTTTTTACTCTGCAGTTCTCCTGCTCCTCTGCTGTGGTTCAGTACTGGCTTCAGACAGCAGAGGGCGCATGGAGATTACCTTCTCCAGTAACCCCTTTAAATTCCGTTTATTTTCACTTTTAAATCCACAAGATAAAATCATATTTGGTGTATTTTCTCGTTTATTGCTATCTCTGTCACTTTTTATTACACAAAGTTCAATCGCAAAGACTGACACGAGTTGGCGCCAATGTAGCTTATAGCAATAATTTTTTTGCTAATTGCCTATTTTTACAGATTTAATAGTGTTTTTTGTTTACAAATAAACAAAACTCGTTTAAAAAAATGAGTAGCTGGTTTTATTAGTCTAATATTGATTCTTTTGTATCGCAAAGATTGTAATTGAGTTATGCTACATGCTAGCGCAATTGCTATTGTATTGTTGACTTACGTTTACTTGTTGTGATAACATACAACTAACAGCCTATAGGCTTAATAATACATATTATTTAATTGTGATAAATATTTGTATAAATTTTATTTTAATTTGAAAAAAATACAATGGTACACCAGTAAGCCAGTTTTAGATGTAGCCTACGTTGTAATTCTCAAACATTACGAGATTACTCCTCTTTTGTGGAAACCAATTTTAACAAAATATTTGAGTTGACATGCCATACTTTTTAAATAAACAGCACTCAAAATTTTTATTTAAATATAATTATGTTTACTTAAAGTTTAAGTACGTTTTCAACTCAAGTGTTTTGAAGCAATCGTTAAAAAAAAATAAAACATTACCAATACATAAAGTTTAAGTTTACAACGGTGTATAGTTATGAGTAGATTATTTTCCAATCTTTTAAATCTCTGAGCTCAGCATATCTGTAATGGTTGTACATACATTTCAAGATACATCATGAAAATATAATTTTTTTTTGTTAAAAAGAATAAGGATGTAATATAATTTTTTTTGTTAAGGATGTTACAAATGCAGAATACAATGTGCCGTCTGCGCACTCGATATTTTAGTTAAGCTAAATAAATATTTTTCCCTGATTCCAAATCCAAAGGATGAACTAAAATTGATGCTTTGGTTATTTTAATGAAAGCAATATGAATACTTATATGACAGTTATTTCCTTTTTTGAACAAATAATTATTTAACCTCTCTCTCCCCAAAACAAGAGTCTGCGGCGTAACCAGCATTTTTAATCTCTTACTTCCCGATTCTTCTCTCATTGGACTTGGGGGGATCAAAATGCCATCCATTTCCAGATTTGCTGAGGCTTAGCGGCGTCTAATAACTCCTGGACTCTTAAGCAGAGCAGCAAATGTCATCATTTTCTTTGGCTCTGCGTCTGTGTTTTCCGATGTCACGTCCTTTAAAGAAATGTCTCTTTCTGTTCCAAGCTAGTAGCATCGCTCATCATCACACACCTCTCCTCCGACAACTTGTCATGTCACCGGTTTGTTTGCGTCTGTGAGGAAGAGGGCGAACAAACCGTGGCTTGATTTGTTTGTTAATGCTGGATTGGAATCCACATCAGTCCAGATGCTCTTTTTGCATTTGAATCCTGTGTGATTCTCTGGCAGATGTTGGGTGGTGTAGTTTGTCAATCTCTTTGGTACCACTGGCAGAGTGAGGATGTATCTGTGATATGAGTCTGCGGTTTGATGGATCTGGTCCAGATGTTGTCAGTCTTGAGCAGATGCTGAGGCTCTGGACTGAGTTGGACCCAAGCTGGCCTGATTGTTCGTGGGAGGCCTGCTGCTTTCTTTTGAACTTGTGTTGGACTTGACTTAGTCATGCCCAATTTCTTTAGCCCTGTTAAAGAAGTGGGTTCGTAATTGATGAATAGAGGACGCATTTGGTGTAAACGATGATAAACGTAATAAAAATTAAGTTTTTATTTGCTGAACCGGGTCATAACTATGAAGTATTTGTGCTTTTGCACATTTTCATGATTATCCTTAAGTAGGAATGTATTGAATCAGTGGTGAACTCATATCTTTTCTCTGTAGTTGTTACACACTTCTTGTCCTCACCTTCTTCTTTTATCTCAATATTTTCTCTAAATTCTGTAACTTTTTCTCTCTTCTTCCTCGTCACTTTTTTCTCATACAGTAATGTCTTGGTGTTCACAAATGCTGTTAGAGATGGGCGATTTGTACTATCTCAATTAATGGAAGATAAATGTATTTACTTATTTATCCCCCCTCATAGTTCACTGAGAAGTTTTGTAAAGTAAATATCCTCACATATTACATATGAGAGATGTTTGAATAAAGATTGCATTCGATTTTGTTTGCATGCAACGAACTGAGGGCGAAACATAAGCTGAAACGCATTAGGTGGCGCCATAGAGCCATTGTGTCACACCCACTTTTCAAGCCACAATCCCACATAAATATTCACCAGTTCTGACGTGTCAAATTTGGTTACTTTTCAAGCAGATTTAGGCCCTCAAAAATACACCAGAAGCTGCAAAACGAAAGTGCTCTGAGCAAAAACAATAAGGTTCTACGTGACTTTGGTTCTCGAGCCCTAAAAATCAGTATTTAGAGGAACTGCTGCTGTTTTGAAGACAAAGTTTGGATTTTTAGATTTCTCCTTTGTTCATTAGCTGCATTCTGTTGAGGGATGAAAACAAATGATTAGCATTTGGAAATCTTTCCAAAAACTTCCTGAAACTTTAGCACAGTGCTGTTCTCTCCATCTCTGCGTTCATTACTTTAGGTCAAACTGGCCTCTCTCAACACTCTCTGCGCTCGCTGTCTCTCATTCGTCTTCTAGTGGGCTGTGGTGCTGAATACTGGCAGCTGAACCTGTTGCGTGTTAGTTTTAGAGATAGTGCAGGTGTAAATTACACTGGAGGATCTGGCTAAGCTTATTTATGAGAGACCTGTCGGCTGTTTAGCTGTTAGAGCGGGACGCGTTGCTTAAATCCTTTACCTCGCTCTAAATCATAGCATATGTGTGTACAAGAATGCCATGTTTGTGCGCTTCAGTTTACATAGGTGTGTGTGTGTGTTTGTGTACAGATAAACTCACACTGAGGCAGCTTTAATGTGTTTCTGATCACTTTATTGAAATGCAAGCTTGCTTTACTGCAGGTGATGAGAAACCGATTGGTGTCCACTTTTTCTTCTTTACGCTGATTTGGTTAAAGTAGAGTCTGGAAAGTGTCTCACTCTTCTTGTGAGGGTTTCCTTCAGAAGCTGAGGCTTTCTCCCTGACCGTCAGATTGATGGGTAACCAATAAATTTCACACAAGACTGAATGTGAGCGTGACTGGTGCCCTGCATTGATATGAGAACCTGTGCAGGGTGCACTCTGCCTCACACCAATGTGAGCTGCAGAGGGAATTATTTTGGAGGAAATATACTGCTGTATATATAAACAAAATGCGTAAGTTGAAACCAAGTCATGACCTAAAAAAGGAAACAAGTTTGGGAAACATGTTCTTGTCATGGAAAGCTTGAGAACACCAACAAAGCATGAGGTAGTTTTACTGTATCAACAAGGTCTCTCCCAGACAAAAATTGTAAACCACACTGGGATTCAAGATGGGTACAAAGAAAGAAGCACAAAGAAACTGGCGACATTGAGGATCTGTCACTTTTTCATTTTAAATACTGAAATACTGTGGTACCAAGAGATAGGAATGCTTCGCGTTACGAAAAATCCAAGATACAAGGTCTCATGCTTCGAGACACAAAAAAAAATTCCAAGATATGAAAAACACAATCAGAAAAATCGTGAAATACGCGTACTACATTGTTAACATTTGAAATGTCAATGTTTGGCGTCATGTTGCTGCAGTGAACTCACCAAAAGTTCAGATCTTCTATCCGATGGTTAAGTTGTGATGTTGCGCGGCACTTTTGGGTCCTGGCGGTCCACTCTCCCATTGACATTGTAAACGGTGCTGAAACTTCGATAATTATCACACCAAAAATGCTTTAAATTGGTTTTAGTCAAGCGAAACATTATGTGTAGATAAAAAAAAATACATTTATAAAGTGGAAACTGCTGTTCGGAAACAAAAGCCACAACTTGCGCTACAGAACAGAACATTCCACTTTATAAAAGAACGCATCATTTGATATGTAAGGTTTCACATTTATGTCTATAATATGTCGCATTTATTTTATTCTGTTAATTGTTTAATTATCATTCCTTAAATTAACAATGTGTATCTTTAAGGATTGTGAAAAGTTACTTGATTTTTGTCTGGTTTTCCATTTGTTTTTCAACTTAATGCTGTTTTTTCTGAGAGCCATTGCACGGATTGGGCGTTTTACATGAAAAACTTCATCTCAGAGCATCAAAAAATCTCTCACCAGGACTTTCTCCTTCCCAGTTCCTGGCTGGTGGAATTCTGTTGTCATTCAAATCTGGAAAAATCTTTCTCTCGAAACCCTATCAGCTCAAACGTCTTCTATGCGCAAGTCTTATGATGAATTCGACCTTGTAACAAACTGCTTATGTTTATTCCCGAACTCTAAGTCGCTTTGGATAATAGCGTCTGCTAAATACAGAAATGTAAACACAATTTACTCTTAAATTAAGCATATTTGCAAGAACAAAAGTATGCTATGAATCAGCAGGACTGGATCGCCAAGTACCTCCAGATTTTCACCCTTACGTATAATCCAAAGATTTTAAATTATTTCTTTCGTAGAAACCAAAATGTGTTCATTATACTTAGTCGTTAAAGTTTAGGTTCTGTCGGAGTCTGACTCTTTGTGTTCTCCTCGTTATGTGTATTAAAGTTCCACCTTTTTGTAGATCAACTTTATTTACTTATATTGATGCACCAAAGGATTTAAAGGAGTTTTCTCCCACCTCCACTCTACGGGATGGAGCATCTCCATGTGAATAAATGTACGAGCCGAGCTGATGAATGGCTCTGTGACACCAAAGAGAACGTTGAAACACATTTCGAGTGAGTCACTGAAACACTAGACCTCAGCAGGAGCACATGTGTAATCCATGTGCGTATGAACACCCCCCCCCCCCCCATTCATTTTTAGGCATGTTCGTGAGAGCTTTAAGCATCATGTCCCGCTCTTCAGTTGCATAAGAGAGAATAGTGCTTGAGTTACGGTGTATTGCTTTCCATTGTCAGCCGGAGCCGTGTGTGTGTTTTGGGGCGTGTGGTTTAGTCCCAGGTGTGTTCTGGTGGGTTGTGTCTCGTATGTCAGCCCTGGTTGTGTGTTTCTTCAGCATGCAAGTGAAGGAAGGACATCCTTTGGTACATTTGGAGACAGTCTAAACATGGCAGAGCTCGTGTGTCCTGGACCAGTTGGGATTTATGCTGCACACTGTGTGTTTTTATTTCACATGCACACAAACACATCTCAAGGATGGTTTTTTGTCTGAAATCCGAGGCACCATCTCCTCTGCTGGGAATTTTACTCTATGTTTGTGTCGTTTTGGTAAATTAAACATGTTGTTTTACGTGGGCTTGAAAACAGCCGTCTGCTGATCGTTTGATGAGGAAAACGTTCTTTAAATTGGAATCATCATAACAACCAAGATGTATTCAGATGCTTATGACATCACAAAATTGTGGATTGCTCCTCAACTTCTTAGGCCATATCCAAATGTACCGGTTTTTTTTCTGTGTAAAAAGTTCAAGTTTTTGAAAAATGCATCCACACGGACACTCAAAAACCCTGAAACGCTGTAAAGACTCGAAAGCAACAGGTAGAAGCCGATTCATGGCATTTATAAATTGAGTATTTAACATTGAAGTTTGCAAAAACACATGTGCCTCTGTTCGGTGATCAAACAAGAACATCTGCATGTAATTCTGTAAGCCATGATAGCAGAGTAAACCACAACACAGGTGCCAATATGCTTGCTGACAAAGTACAGAGAAGGAGTTCTCAGCAGAGATAAGAGCAGTACAAGGTTTTCTGGGCAAGGGGGTTCTGGAGATATATGAGTAGTTGGCAAGTACAAGGTTTTGTGGACGGTACGTTCTGGAGATGGGTGGGTAGTCTGCAATGGAGGAATTGGAGCAGAGGTTTCCAGAGATACAGCGCAAATAATCCGGAGCAGGTAAAGTTTATCCAGGTTGAGGAATCAACGCCGATGAGTCAGCAGGGTGTGAACCGTAGATCTGACAACAGAAGTGTAGCTCTACTAAACTGTCTTTTAAGGGGCTGGTAGGTGTTTGGAGGTGAGTAGTGGTTGTTCGTTGAGTTTCTTATGTGGAAGAGGTTTCGTGTCTCGTTATAACGAACGATAGTGTTGTATATAAACATAATGAAATTAGATATTAATTCGTATTATGAAAAAATGAGTCAATTTAGGAGGAATAACGAGACCAAATTGTAGTAAAATTTGGCTTGTTTTAGTTGCGGAACCATTTTTACAAGATATATTTTATCAGAGGAATATACATCATTTGGATGAATGGCTACATTATAGATTAGAAAATAAACAGACAGGCAATTATGCTGAAAATCATTAGTATTTCACTCCCCGTCTATCTTTATTTGACAGCCTGATCTCTTGTTAACCACTCCCAGAATGGCAGATGTTTCAGAGGTTTTTCAGGTTTGCAGAGGACACAACATTAAAGAACATAATGCTGCATCAGAACCAGTTTAGATTCTCGTAAAAGTCCCGAGACACTGACTGGGATTGACTTATTACTCCCTCGTAAACAACTCAAAGCAGCAGATAATTAGCCAGTTATTAAATTAGCAATGTTTAATTCTCAAAGAGCTTTGTTGCCATGTTTGAGATGATATATGATGCGAAGTCGAGACATAAACTACCATAAATTAAATAATAAAGACGAATTGGACTGACTTCATTATTGTTAAGTTTTTTCTTAAAATGTATCAACGAAACAACTCTCAAATCTGCTCCTCCACACCAAAACTCATCCTCACACTCACATTCCCCCTTGCTCTTCTTTGTCGTGGGCTATAAAGCACTCTTTTCAGTCTGGGAGACATAAATAACTGCACTCGGAAGGGATTTCCTGAGGCTCTTTGCTTTCGGCCCAACAGCAAGAGAGAGGGTGAGACTACTAGACGCTATAAAGCATCCATGTAGAGCACTGCTCTGTGCCCTTCTGTGCCAGCCCTGCTGTCTAAACAAACAGCAAACGTCCACACAGACTTTTGCTCCGAGGTGTGTGGCATTCGCTCTTCACTGTTTGGGGAAAGAACCGACCCTCTCCCTCCTCTGCTTTCCCCCTAAATGGTCGTCCAGACGGTCTAGCTCTCTTTTGTTTCCTCTTTCTGTCCTTCCCCTCCCTCCTCACACAGTCTGCTTTATTGCACTTGATTCCTGAGATGGTGCAGATAGCAGCTGCAGCTCAATTGCCCCGCCATAAAACTTCAGCTTCAGCCATTTCTGCACTTAAAGGGAGCCAAAAATGCACATCCTGTCCATCCTAAAAGGGTCACAACACCCTAGAACACTTTTTCGTTGACATAATAACATGCACACATTGGTCTTTGTCTGCAGAATACTGTAACCTGAACTATTTCATTTATTTAAAAACAATAGGGTTCATTTTCAGTATTTAGGGAGTCATTTTGGCACTTCCTGTTTTTAAAGGAAACTTTTGTTGCAGGGTATACATCGTTTTTATAGATCACAAATAATCTCATCACCGGTATTATAAGTATTTACACCTTATTTTGTGAACAGAATGTATATCGCGCCTATAGATTGTGCTCCCACTGTTAACAATGATTACCAGAGAGATCAATTAACAATGCGAAGAAGCATCTGAGCAATCCAAATTTCCACACTGCTCTCTGTGTCAAGGAAATCAGCAATTTACATACCTGTTTTTATGCAAATGTGCCTTTTGGTATCTCATTAATTCATGGCTGACCACACCCTTTTCCACGAGTTGTGTGAAACCACTAAAAGCTAAGGTTCGTGAACTTAAATGTTTTATGACAAATGTTTTACACAAAAGGTTACACCCAGGGCTCTAGAGTGCGACCAATTTGGTCGCATATGCGACCTAATTTCTCAATGGTGCGACTAAAAAAAATCAGAGGTTGCACCGGTGCGACCCGTCGTTCGAGGGAAAAAAAAACGAAACTCCGTCTACGGCCGGTCCGCCTCCTGCGCGCGGCTCACAACACGCGTATCACCCATTCATGCGGCTCAATACGCGCCTATCGCGGCAAGCGTGCCGCTCAATTCGCGTTTACCGCGCCGCTGAAGCCTCAGACGCGCGCAAACGCGTCTTTGCATTGACTTAACATGGAAACCCTCCGCGCTTACCCCGCGAACCGCGTTCGATGTGAACGTACCTTTACAGCGGCAGGCAGCTGCAAACAGATCAGACGAGGCCGAGATGATAATTAAGTTTAACGTTGCCTACAATATTGCAAAAGAAGTAAATAAATAGGCTGCATTATAAACTCTTGATCTGGGTAGTAAATGGTATTATCGTTTTTATTTGTATTTGCTGCTCTTGGGGACCAAAATCAGTTTAAAGTTTAAATTTCAGCTCAGTAAAGCACTTTAAACACTTTTTCAGTAAGTTTTAGTTACCTTTCTTGTAGAATTGTGCTTCAAATAAAGAACTTTATATTGACCAGGTTGTTAGTTAATCATTTACAAGTCAATATTGTCTATATGGACAGTGATTTTAAAAAAAATAAATGAATAGATAACTAAAAAAAGTGAACTTGTGAAAATGCGGTGTTAAATGTGATGCAGTTGAAAATTTGGGTGCACCTAACTTTTGTGCTGGTGCACCTAAGAAAAAAATTTAGGCGCACCAGTGCAACCAGTGCAAAAAGTTAGTCTAGAGCCCTGGTTACACCCCATGTCTCTATGATTATTCTTAGATGAGATAGTGAGATACCAAATTGGTTGCTATAGGAAACAGTCAGGTTGCCTGTGGAGGGATCGGTGAATTCATTCAATGTTTCCTTTGTCACCATAAGTTATATAAACCAACTGATGTCTGTATCATCTACCAAAGCTGAGAGAGTTCTGAAAACTTGGTTGCTAGGGTAATCAGTTTGGTTGCTAGGGAGCAAGGTCTTATACATAATGTTTCATCTTTTTGTTGCGTTTTCCAAATTATTTTCAATGGCCCTTCTAAGTTAGTGGCAAATATTTAAACCCTTTTAGAGTCTGGGGTTCAAATACTTTTGCATATTGCTTGCTATGTTCTTGGACAGACTGAGAACCTCCACAAGTGTGGTCAGTTTGAAATTTCTTTGATGTTACAGCTTTACAAAGTTTGACCCCATGCTTTTTCAATGGGAAATTTCAAAGGATTCTCAGCGATTTCACGGAATTCCTTTACTGGTAGCAACCCGAGTCAGACCAGTTTGAATGTCTCGGCAAAGTGTGGTGGCTGAAGCTTGAATGGTCTATGAGATACATTTAGAATTGTTCGTCTGAGGCATAAGCTGTAAATATCTGTTGATGGATATTGTTAAGGGGCTTAATTTTGGATATATCCTCTCCCACTCTGTATAGTACCCTCATGATCTCCTAAAGCATAGACATGAGGCGAAGCAGGTAGAGCGAGTAAGGCTGCTTTGCGGAACAGATGACTCTGATGACAGGCGCATGGAACGGGGCGAAGCAGCCTGCCATTCTGCCGTCTGACACATCTGTCAGCTTCCCTGTCCATTCTCACCGTCTCAGTCGTGCATGTGATGGCATGCAGAACGAACTCACGGTTGGGTTCTTCAGACACGCTGATGACTCACAGAGGAGCCACAGCTCTTCAGGTGACACAGATTCTTAATAAAATAGTAGCAAAGCTGCACCTGAGCGTCAATAGAGCTAGTGTTTGAAGCTGGTGTCTCATGTATCCTAAACTCTCACACAGTAATCTACTTTTTAAGTTTAAAGAAAAATAAAGAATCTGCTTTGTTTTCAGTTCCGAATTTCTTTTACCTGGTGTACTGCAATATCAAACTCAAGTAAAAGTACCATTGCTTGCCAAAAAAGTACAGTCCAAAGTAGCTCTTGTGAAACTACTCAAGAGTAGTGAGCGTCACATAAGAGCCATTTTCTTTTTGGATGTAAAGATGTAGAAATAGAGAAGAAGTAAAGAGAGAGAGAAAGAGAAGAAAGAGCAAGATGGAGAGAGAAGGTAAAGAGAGAGAGAGTGGGAGAAAAATGAGAGGATAAAAGAAAAGAGACAGAGAGATAGCATGAAGAGAGAGAGAGCAGGCTGGAGGGAAAAGAATGGACAGAGAGAAATAATTAAATAGGATGGATATATTGAAAAGAGAGAAAGTGAGAGAGAGAGAGAGAGAAAGGCTGAGAGAACAAAAGATAGAAATTCAAGAGAAAGAGAGAGAAAAAGAAAAATAGAGCAGAGGAAGAAAGAAAGAGAGAAATATATTGTGAAAGAAAGAGGGAGAAGAAAGACAGGAGCAAGAGTGAAATAGAGACGAGAGAGAGAAAAGAGTGATATAGAGAGTGCTAAACAGTAGAAAGAGAGAAAAATAGAGCTAGAGAGAGAAAAACTGCTACACTATTCAACTATTATTTTCCCGGGGATTGAAACGATAAAAGAAAATGAACTCGTTTTCGAAATTGTTTATTTTTCTGTAGATTGTTGTGATCTTTTTGGATTAGTAACATGCGCAAGATGCTATTTTTAGGGGATCGTTTCTCTATTAGTTATTTGACTAAACAGGATCGGTGCCAATCTCTGTGGAAAAATACATTTAAATACATTATACATTTATAGTTTTACTTTTAATAGATAAAATAAGCAGTAAAGAGGTCTTACTTTTTACCACTTCTTTGTTTATTCTAGTTCTAATAAGTTGTTGTTTTTTTATTTGAAACAAAAAAGATGTTTTCCTCAGTATTTGGGCTTTACATATAAACTAGAATTCCTACAAATGCGTTTTCATAAAGATAAGGAGACTTTATAGTTGCAGTTATATACTACAGTTTTTGTATTGTTTTTTTTTAAGGAAAATCTTTTTTTTTTTTAAATTAAGATAACTTTAAACTAAACAGAACTACACTCGATACAGTGTTAATGGTGTAAATGATTATTCTAGCTGGAAATGTCTGGTTTTTGGTGCACTATCTACATCAGTGAATAGAGGCCAATTTCCAGTAGCCATCACTTCAGTGTCTAATGGTACAATGTATTTGTCATTGTGGCAGAAGCTAAATAATGATTAAAAAACCCTTGTGCTTCATGTTAGCACAGCAGAAAAGAGTTTAGCTGCTTAGAGAAGCAATAAAACTGACCTTCCTTTGAGCAGGAGGAGTATCTGGAGCATCACATTTGTGGGGTCGATAAAATGCTCAAAATGGCCAGAAAGAGACGTTTCATGTGAAATTTCGACAGTCTTTGAAATGAAGGCTATTCCATGCGAGAAATTGGGAAGAAACTGAAGATTTCCAGCAACGGTGTGTACTACTCCCTTCAGAGAACCGCACAAACAGCATCTAACTAGAGTAGAAGAAGTGGGAGCCCCTTCTGCACAACTGAGCAAGTAGATAAGTACCATAGAGTCTCTAGCTTGAGAAATAGATGCCTTACAGCTCCTCAACTTGCAGCTTCATTAAATGGTGAAGAGGGGACTCCGGGATGCTGCCCTTCAGGGTAGAATGGCAAAGAAAAAGCAATATCTGAGACTGGCCAATAAAAGAAAAAGATGAATACGGGCAAAAGAACACAGACATTGGATAGAAGAAGATTGGAAAAAAGGGTTTGGATCACACAGAAGAACATTTGTGAGATGCAGAACAACTGAACAGATGCTGGAATGCTGCCTGACTCCATCTGTCAAGCATGGTGGGGGTAACGTGATGGTCTGGGGTAGCTTTGGTGCTGGTAAGGTGGGAGATTTGTTCAGGGTAAAAGGGATTTAATATATAAGGTAGGCATGCCTGTGGTTGATTGGAGCCAATTTCATCCTATAGCAGGACAATGACCCAAAGCACATCTCCAAATTATGCAATAACTAATGCGAGAAGAAGCAGCAGCTGGTCTTCCATCTGTAATGGAGTCACCAGATCTAAACCCCATTGAGTTGTGGGAGCAGCTTGAGCGTACGGTAAGTAGGAAGTGCCATCCAGCCAATCCGACTGGTGGAAGGTGCTTCTAAAAGCGTGAAGTGAATTATTTCCAGATTACTGAACAAAATTAACAGCTAGAAGCCAAAGGTCCGTGATGCTGTAATTGCTGTAAATGGAGGATTCTTTGACGAAAAGAAAAAAATATTTGAATTCTAACCTTGCCAATGTCTTGACTATATTTTCTATTCGTTTCACAACTCATGTGGTTTATAAAAGTGTGAATTTTCATGGAAAACACTAAATTGTCTGGGTGACCCCACATTTTTAACGGTAGTTTGGAGGCCAGCAGCAATAGAACAAGAGGCATAATATCAAACAGTAAAAACCCAGTAAATATACACTGGAAAAGGTTCCACATAGAACCAGATTTGGTTATCAAGGGGAAAGCTTTTTGGATGCCATTTAACAATTTTCTACAAAAGTGCAAATTTTCGACATCCAAAGTATAAAATAAATAAACTTTGGCATGATATAAATGACCAGCTTCTGTGTATAACACTTTATAAACCATAAAGAACTCCTTTGAAATCAACAAAGAACCAAAAAGAGGAATTTTTAAAGCGACAAGGTGCCATACAGCACCCTCAAACCTGCAAAGAATCAGTGAAGAACCTTTTCTTTTTAAGAGCGCAGTGCAGCACACAATAATAGCAATGCTCTGTGCGTATAATAGAAAATAAATAGACAAAATAGAATTGATATAAAAGTGCAAATATGAATGTTCAGTAGGAATTGTCTGAGTTTAGGAAGAATTACTCGGTTTTTGCAGAGAAGTGGATTTGGGCAACTTTATTGTCCAGAAGAAAGTGACTGAGTGCATCAGCAGCAAACATGAGAAGGGTTGGTGGCATGGGCTACAGCTCCGGGGAAAAAGCTGTTCTTTTGTTCTGATTGTCCCAGTACCAAAAGTCTGTGTCCTGTCGGCTCCTTGATAATATTAGCTAGCGTAAACTGTGTCCATGTTTGGTTCCTGTAGTCGTCTGAGCAGTTCAGAATTGTGCTCCTGTACATTTTTGTTTTTAGTTTTGTTTGGAAAAAAAATCCTTTGTCTTATGCTTATACATTCGTTCTCCCAGTTTCTAGGCTAACTCACCCACACCTTCTGTTGAGTTTGGCTTAAGCTCAGATCAGAAGTGAGCGCTTGGCTGTTTTTATGATGGTTCTACAGCAACTAACCACTAGGGGGCACTCCCTCTCAACAAGCAACTCCCAAGTTCATCTCCCCTCACAATGCTTTGGGCTCGCTGATGTATCATGATGCAATGAATTGGAGGAAATGAGAGGGGGACAGTAATGTGTTTGGTGCATGCAGGGACTAATGGAGTCTACCTTTGCCAGTACATTAGGAACAAAGGCAGAGAGGTGAGAGGGGGAACGCCAGCCGTCTGAGACTGAGCGCTTGTGTCCTAATGGAGAAGGGAAATAGAAACTGGTGTTGCTGAAATGCCAGGCCTCTGGCTGTGTCTCTGATGCATTCGTTTCCTGTTAGTCCACTTATTTATGGTCAAGGGTTTCCTCGTTGTCATTCGGTGATTCATTAGGTGCAAGAAATGGGTCAGGAGAAAGGTTTTGGCAATTAGTTTCGTTAAAGAGACATTTTGTGCCATTAACCTGATCGGCTCACATTCGGTTTCAGCTTTGAAAATGTGGCGCTATTTAGGGATCAGAAATAAAGATGGATCTCAGTGATTTCCACCGGACACTGCTGGGATCTTACTGTGTCTAACTGTTGGCCGTAAGTACACGATTTTGTAATCCTGGGCCTACACTTTGTAAATAAATTCACTTGGTTGAAAACAAAGGATTTGTGCACCCTAATTTGTCTCAACCCCTAGTCAATGGAAATCCTAACAAAAACAGTAACAAAGAATGTTGCATTTATCATTATTCAAGTTTGAGACAATTTTGCTGTAATATAACCCTAATAACAAAGATTTGTCTGAAAGAAGCAATACTCATCAGTCATTCTTGAAAGTTAAAGGTGTTTTAAGTAGTGTTCCGCTGTTAAATTTGCGAGGTGGTGGTAAAGATAATTATTCTGATTGTTTGAATTCATGTTCTCATTTAGTTAATTCTCACAAATTCATTTGCTTTTGCACCACTTTTGCACATTTGTTGTACTTAAGTAAAAAAATTAAGCATATTTTGTATTTAAATTTGAACCCATGACCTTTGCGTTGTTGGCAGAATGCTCTAACCAACTGAGCCACAGGAAAGCTGTAGAGAAGTTTATGTAAAAAAAAAAGTTCATTTAAAGCCCTACTTTTTGTACACTTGATTTATTTAAAAATACTAATTTTAAGCAACATGAAATTACAATAATAGTGCATATCTACATATAAAGTGAAAAATGTAATTGAAATGCATAAAAAAAAATTTAATTACCACCCCAGGAATATTTGATTTGCAACAGCAATTCTTTATTTTTCACTTTCAACAAAACAACACTGAATAATGAATATAGGAACATTTCGGAAAAAAAAAAAAACTCTACACAACAATCGGAATTGAAATTCGCACATATCTTCGAATGACTTGGCACCGAGGAAATATTGATGCAATGACGCTCCCTGCCTGAAGATGGCGTTTGCAGTACAACTCTGCACCACATGGGGAAACAGGAAAAAAGAAGACGACGACAGCGAAGAAATCAAAGAAAAAATTCTGGATGTCGAGTTTTTTATTCTGTTAGTGGCTGATCACAGAGAGTACAGACCCTGACTGGCCTCTCGGACCAGAATCAATGACTTCTATATTACAAAAAACAGACGTTGCTCTAATTTTACAAGTTTTTACTAATTTTCTGTTATTTTGCCTACTAAGCAACAACCCCTCAATTTTGTTGGTATAAATAATATTATCAGCTATTTTCACCCATGCCCACTTGGGAACTTGGTACGTGCCAGGAAGACGTCCATATTAAGATCAATTTAAAGTTAAGTGAAATTATTTCTTTGTATGGCTGTATTGGTTTCAGTTAAACAAGATTCTCAAAACATTTTAGGCAGGTAAAGAAATAATTAAATTAAACCTGTATAGATTAATTGCGTGCCTACTGCAAACATTTCATTGTTTCCATTATAACTCATCATCATCAAATTTGGACGTTTTTACCACATGGAGAATTAACAGTTAAATCTAGTGGCAGTTTTCCCGAAATTCGCACACAGCAGAATGTTTCTTCTGTATGGAAGTTGTACAGATACATTTTTTTGTGCTCTGTAAAGCCAGAGGTTATACTGGGCGATTTCGCTTTTTTTTCTCGACTTTTTTTCTCTCCGAATCACTAGTGGACTGTGAACATTACGAATTGCTCGCATTTTCGGTGAGAAAATAAATAACAATATTCTGCTGCTTGTTTTGCCGCTCATTGGGTTTATTTGAAGAGAAATGGTTTTATTTGATGGAAGCGCTTCACGGATAAAAATCACATAGACACCGGTGATCCGAGACTGAGACGATACCAAGATCAGAGAGAGTCAAGACCGAGACAAAACTCAGATCGCAGCGAGTCGAGATCATAGAAGATTGGTCTTGAGACCGAGACCGGCACTACAACACTAGCTGTTTGTCAAAAATGTGGAGAAAGAGAGGATTTGGGGTTTCCTGTTTCCAATGCAAAGTCAATATGAAAATGTGAGATAAGTGCCACCTAGTGGCTCTTTCATGTCAAACCTATGATATCAAAAGAGCGGGCTTTCATTGGTTTTTCCCCTTGCGAAAACGAAGGCGTTCTCTGACTCATTCGGTCAGATGTGTAATGTCCCGTCGGCGCTCATGATTTTCAATTGAGGCGCTTTGTCGTCCGAAACATCGGATCATGTGTATGAACAACCAGATTCATCTGGAGATGTTCCAGCACCCTAGAGGCACCGCCCACCAGCTCACTCTAACAACCGGATTCACCTGGAGATGTTCTGGCTCCCCCTGGACCTACAGCTAACACAGTCATCATCTGTTTATACTATAGTATCTGTTTATACTTCCATATCATCTGTTTCTACTATAGTTTACATAAATCACACTGCTGTTGTCGCCCAAATGAGGATGGATTCCCATTTTGAGTCCGATTCCTCTCAAGGTTTCTTCCAAAAGGGAGTTTTTTCCTTGCCACAGTCGCCTCAGGCTTGCTCATCAGGGACATATACACCACTTTATTAATTAATTAATTTCTGAGTTTAAACTTGTTGGTTTACTGTAAAGCTGCTTTGAGACAATATCTGTTGTGAAAAGCACTATACAAATGAACGAACTTGACATCACTGTGCTGCAATCTGCAGTTTGGAGAGTTTAAGTTTCCATACAGAAAGCAGCCAAATGGTTTCTGTGCCCAGCTAAATGTGATCAGGTGAGTTTCAGGAAAGCTGAAGCTTAGCTGTGATTTGAATCACCGGTGCTTTTAAAAGGTCAAAGGATAACCCAATGATGTGAAGTTGAAACTCAACGAAATGTTATGCACCGGCTCAACTCGTCTTTCTCAGCATTTTACGCTTCATCCATTCGTTCATTTCCTAACTAGAATCAAATACACCTAAAGGAAACGTTTTTTTTTCTCAGTCCTGCGCTTGCTTTTTCACTTGATCATCTCCGTGCAAACGACCTGATGATGCAGCTTTAGTGCTAGCAACCCACCAATGTTCTTCAGTTTATAGGCCAGAAGAATGCGAACTGATTTATCGTTCCCCTATGTGCTGAATGCACATATTCTGCACATGTGCACTCAAATACATACTTTTTCTTCCTTATGCAATAGCTCAAGAAAGAACAGACTAGTCATGTAAATATGCATCCGTTTGCAAATGACATTTTAATCACGTTCTGGGCCCAGAGAGATTTGCAGCCTTTGTTATCCCCATGTGCCTGATACAAACATTCTCACGAGGGTGAGGCTGCGGAGAGAAACATGCGAGAGTTCGTTCCTTGGTTTGTTGTTTCCACGTCTCAGCTGTGGCTGCAGGGCTGATCGATGCTACTTTACTGCTTCCCTCAGATTCGCTCGAGTTCAACGGGAGGGGAAGGTGATTCATCAGCCGAGAAAGAGAAGGTGGAAGAGATAGAGCGAGGGAATTAGAAAGGGAGATGGAGAGCGTGTTGGGGACACAAACAGATTAAGGATGAGGGGGAGGCGAGTGCCGCCATACACAGATGCAGCGTGGGTTACCAGAGATAGACGCAGCGGGAAGCGGAGTGTTCTGTCAAACGGATAAAGACGTGAGGAGGTGCTGAAACCTGGGAGAGTTGAAGGGCAACCCCTGACACTGACAGTACGGTGTTTCCCCTACATTTATAGGTTTACAGTGAGGGCTATTGCTCAATTAAACTAATATGTGACAAAAATAAGATGCTCCTCTTTCTCATACATCTGAGCCTTAAGGCCTCTTTTTACAAACTTTCTGTCCAAATTTAATGCGAGAACGCGACTCAATCCGAAACCATGGGTACCATGATACATCTGGCCAATCAAATTTGGCTATACGAGTTGGAGTAACCCAGTTTGGTCTTCTAGTGAACTTTCTTGGAGGCGGTTTTCTTGTCGAGATGTAACTTCCGTGGACTGCCTGGACGTTGATGGCTGCACTTCCATCTTTCTTGTATCTTTGGATCACTTTTGCGACAGTGTTTTGACTCATATGTAAAGCTTTGCTGATTTTCTTGTAGCCCTCTCATTTTTTTGTGTGAAGAAAGGGTTTCCTTAGATTTTGTGACATTTTTCGTCCATGAGGAGCCATTGCTGACAGCATGAAATGAAAAATGCCCTTTTATAGTCCCCTGTCTTAAATGGATGCAGCATGAAGTGTGCATGAGAGTGGAGTTACGGAGGTAACGAGTGGAAAAAAAGATTTGGTATTTCCAGTTAGTAAAGCAGGATGTGGAAGAAACAACAAAGGCTTTGGATAAATTACATATAACTTGGAATCTTGGTCCACTCAGAGGTAGCTCTGATGATGTCACAGATGTTGCCATAACAACAGTCTCAGGATAATGTGTAACGCTCCAGTAATGAATAACACAACTGGGCACGTAAGAAGACTAGTACTAATCATCTCTGGTTTAGCTGGAATCCCACCGATTATCTTTCTCCTCCACTTCCTATCTTGCGTTCGCTCTCTCCCCACTCGTGATGGATGAAGCGCGCATCTACTTGCAATCTGCTCTCTCTGCTGATGCGGCTCGAGGCAGTGATGCTGCTGCAGGCGAGAGAGGGGGAGATTGAGGAAGGACGGGGTGATGTGGAGGACACGACATCTGGAAAACAAGCAAATGAAAACGAATGTTCGGCACCGTGCCAGAGCACACTGCACATGCACAAACAATATAAACAAGATTAGCATTAAGCTAGCTACATGCTCCAGAACGCGGATAAGTTCATCTATCTAATGATCTGCTTTTGAATGAGAATGAACCCTGGTTGATTGCATTCAGGTGTTTGGTGATCGTTCATAAGCTGAGCGGCCAGCAGAGGGCGGTGTTCACCTCCCGCAGGCTTGTTTGCTGGAGAGAGGGAGGGTGGATAATTGAAATTCTGCAGATGCAAGTTTATAATTCAAATTAATAGACGCCATAAATGAAGCTGGGTGGACAAGTGCTTCATTAACGCTCACAATGCGGTGATCTGTGAATGTCATTTTTTTTATATGATGGGTTCTTCCTGTGCCTTGTTGCTTTTAAAATATCCTACCGTTTGGCCGTCTGTCCGTCCGTCCGTCCTTCCATTCTGGACATTTTAATCATTCTTCTTAAATTATCCATCCATTTTCTTTCAGTCGCCAGACCTCATTCTTTCATATCATTCTCCAGTAATAAATTCAGCTGAAATATATGTTTAGGAAATGGGAATAACTGAAAGAAACCAACGAAAGTGTGGATAGAGCTTGCACCTAGGAAGCCTTGGAACTCAAACCACCAGGCTGCCCATAGTTCTGCCCTTATGATTCTATTTTAAGAGCAACTTTGAAATGAAGAAATATGGTTTTGATTGTTCCAGTACTTAAATAGCAAAGTTATGAAACAATTTACACACACCGGCCACTTTATTAGGTACACCTTGCTAGTACCCGGTTGGAGCCTCAACGTGTTTGTTCCATATTGACATGAGAGCATCACGCAGTTACTGCAAATCTCCCATTCCACCAAATCCCAAAGCTGCTCTACTGGATTAAGATCTGGTGACTGTGGAGAACATTTGAGTACAGTGAGCTCATCATCATGTTCAAGAAACCAGTCTGAGATGATTCAAGCTTTACCACATGGAGCGTTATCCTTCTGGAAGTACCATCAGAAGATTTGGACACTGAGGTCATAAAGGGATGGATATGGTCAGCAACAATACTCACGGAGGCTGTGTCTCAATTGGAACTAATAAGCCCAAAGTGTGCCAAGAAAATATCCCCCACATCATTAAACCACCACCACCAGCCTGAACTGTTAATAGAAGGCAGGCTGGATCCATACTTTAATGTTGTTGACCCTAAATTCAGCTTCTGCAGCTATAGCTCATGCACCTCAAGGTTTGACGTGTTGTGAGTTCAGAGATGCTCTCCTGCAGACCTCGATTGTAACAAGTGGTTATTTGAGTTACTGTTGCCGTTCCATCATCCCCAAACATTCTCCTTTGGCATCAACAAAACATTTGCTCCCACAAAACTGCATTTTTTCCTCTTTTTTAGATCCAGTATCCTAGTAGATCAGCAGCTTCTGAAATATTCAAACCAGCCCACCTGGCACCAGATCGTTATCTGCAGGTATAAATGCATTGAGTTGCTGCAGTGTGATTGGCTGATTAGAAATGTGTGTCCACGCGAGCAATTGGAGAGGTGTACTTAATAAAGTGGACACTTTAGTTTACAATAATTATACATATAAAGCCAGTTTAAACAAAGAAATACAGTAACTTTCAGAGCGTGTTATTAAAAGCCAAGCGTTACAGTGATTTATAGGTTTGTGGTCACAATATCAGTAACTGTAATTGTATAGTTCTGTCATTTAGTGTGATTTTCAACCACATTTTACCTTTTAGTACCCATTTGGCTGTAAAAGTCAAGGTTATATTTTTACTTGATTGGTAGGAATCTTGTTACACAACATTTTACTGATTAGTCAGAAAGAATAAGGTCTCTTCAAAAGGTTTTAGCATTATAAACCTCACATACAGAGCAGAAAAACACCATTGCTTCGATGCTCTGCATCGTCTTCTTCTTTTCAAGCAGAACAATAAGGAGACACTTGAAGAACAATGGGTTGCATGACTGTGTTTACAGGAAGCCATTACTACACAAATGCCACAAAGGACCTGCTTACAATACACCAAAAAGATCAGAGACAAGCTCCAAACTTCTAGAACAAAGGTATATTGGAGCGATGAGACCAAAGTAGAACTTTTTGGCCACAACCATTAACTCTCCATTTGGAGTGGAGTCAACAAGGAACACCGTCCCCACTGTGAAGCGCGGAGGTGGGTCACAGATGTTTTTGGGATGTTTGAGCTCCAAAGGCTCAGGAAACTTGGTTAGAATTGATGGAAGGTGACCTTGACCTCAATATCACTGAAGCACTCTGGGAAGAACTCAAATGTTAATAAACTTTGTTTGTGTAAATAAATATCACTGTGTTTGTCTCTTATATGATACAAATTTTCTTATTCAGACAACCTATGGTTTATAAAGGAAATCATGGAAATTCATAGGGGTGCCCAAACTTTTGCAAACCACTGTATATTTTTCTAATGACAGAATTGCTATAGATAGATTAAAGTGCACCCTGTTATATTTAGATTTATTACATGGTAAAAAATGTTTTTCACGGTAGAGTGGGTGGCGAGCTAGACGTATGAATTGTGCTGTTGCCAATGGTAACCCTGGTTCAATTCTCAATCCTGACATTTTCCTGTTTCCTGAGTTGGCCAACAAAAAAGTATTTTGTGGCGGACTCATAATCTGGATTTGTGTACTTCTCGACTTTGTTTTTTTCCATTCTTTGAATTTGAACGTATTGCTTGCTTCAACCGGGCGCGGTAGGACCATGCCCTTCGCAGTTTAGCTTAAATTTAACGTTCATGAAACACACCTGATCATTTTAAAGTCCCCTTGACGTGTTTGTTGCCACAGGTATGTGCTCTATGTTCTGAAGCAGGGTTGTGCTGAAACCTGCAGGACAGTGGCACTCCAGGAACATGGTGACCTACTCAAGAATGTTCATGGTGTACACTACGTAACCACTGATGGCACTGATTTTCTAATGGTCCATCATCAATGGAATGTGCTCAGTTTGTATTTTTTTAAATGTGTCATAATAAACACACTGTCACAATTAAACTTTGAAATGATTTTTAGCATAAAAACAGACTGAAACGTCGCCTTTGTTTTCGTCGCCTCGTCTCTTTAGCACCACAAATGATCCCTTTTGGTTTTGAAGTGTTAAAAGTTCTGTTGAGTTTTATGAAGTGTGCATTTTATTCCTTCATAAACATTCCCCCTTTATGTTTCCTGTCTCCTCGTGTTGGATCTCACTCGCTCAGATTTATAGGATGTGAAAATGGGAATAACTAGCGCCTTAACCTCAATCTCTGCTTTTATTTTTAAGGTACAGTTGTGCTCATAAATTTATTTGATTTCTTGGCCTTTTTTCTGAAAATATGAATGAAAACGTAATTGTCCACTCATCGTTAGTGGATGGGTGAATCCAAATATATGTGTACACATCCCAGCCCGTATTATTTGTATTTCATTTAACACCATCGACAGCCTGAAGTCTCTTGCGGTAGTTGTAGATGAGGTTCTTTATCACCTCTTTTGATAAAAAGCACATTCTTCTTGGCAAAATTCCTCCAAGTCTTCAGAGTGGTTAACTGATATTGAGGTCAGAAGACTGAGATCTGCTCTAAAATCTTCACTTCTGGTGGAAAGTGTGTTTTGGATCGTTGCCGTATTGGAATGTTCAGTAATGTCTCATGCGCAGCTTCCGGGCTGGCGATACACATTTTCCTCAGGGATTCTCGGAGAACATGCTGCAGTCATCTCCCATTAATTCTGACCAAATTTTCTTGTGCCTTTGGAGCACAAGAAAACACCATCCCCGCCTCCGTGCTTCACTGTGGAGATGGTGTTCCGTTCATGTTGACTGGTCTTCGAGTTTATGGTTGTTGCCAAAAAGTTTAATGCTGGTCTCATCGCTCCAAATAATTTTGTTTCTAGACGTTTGGAGCTTGTCTCTGAGCTGTTTGGCAGATTGTAAGCGGCTGCTTGTGGCATCTGTGTAGTAAGGGCTTTCTTATGGAAATTCGACCATGAAACCCATTTTTCTTCAAGTGTTTCCTTATTGTTCTCCTTGAAACTGTGACATCACATTTTTTCAGAGAGCCTTGTATTTCAGCTGAAGTTATGTCTGGGTTTTTCTTTGCATCCCTTACAATTTTTCTGGCAGTTGTAGCAGAAATGTCTGTTGGTTTCACCAGAATCCCTCACCTTCCACTTCTTCATCAGAGTTTGAACATTCCTGATATCCATTTCCTGTTTTGTACAGTTCAACTTCCTTTTCCTGAAGATCCTCCGACACATCTTTTGCTTTCATCATCGCTCAGAATTCAGAAATGTCGGCGCATAACTGGATGAAAGAGGCAAGGGTCTATAAGGAGCCAGAAACCTTGATTCCAAGCAAATAGGTTGAGGTGGTTACCTATACCGGCCGCTCGAACACATCTGTGTCAGTTTCTTGGCCAAAATCACCAGGGTGTGTAAACGTTTGATCAGGGTCATCTGGAAAGTTTCTGTTACCATTATAATATAAAAAAAGTAAACAAAGTTGTGAAAAAAATGCTTTGTGTGAATCATATTTTTAAAAAATTGTCAGGCTGTGTCAACTAATGAGCACAACTGTAGACTGGAGGATGCTGGCAGCATTTGTCAATCCCAGCGTTGTGAGGGGTTTCTTTGATCTTCCAGGTGAGACGAACATGTAATGCTAGATGTAGGACAATGGCCTAAGCTGCTTGACCTCTGGCAATGGAGGGCAAAGGTCTACTCACTTGACATCCCTGACCATATCAACACCATCAGGACGAGCCGGGTGGAGCACATCTGAAAACAGAAACGGCGTTCATCTGCATTTGAGTTCAGAAGGATGGCGCTCCATTCGTTCCGTTTGAAACCATGATTTCACCCAGTCCATGAGATCGACAGCGCATTTGTTCTTATGAAGATCTTCTGGTGATAGTAATAAAATTCCTCGTCTCTGCACCATCATCCCTCACTGTCAGCCGTTTGCTTCGAGCCATCGACCTCTGCTCCGAGCCCCGGTTCAGCAGCAGGTCAACAGAGGGGGGAGGAGGTGGGGAGTGCCAGCTTCCTTCCCTCGCCACAGAGACAGCTGCTGCTGTTGCTGCCATGGCAACCTCAGGAGGAGCCGTTTGCAGATACTCAGAGAGAGAGTACGTTCTCGTCGCGGCAGGTTTAACCACATTAGTGAGAGTGACGTGAAACTGCTTCTGCTGCTAAATCTTCTCAGGGTTTTTGTCATAGCTCCCATTCTTGGCAAAAATCCAAATGTAAAGTGTTTGATTAAAAGAGAAGTGATCACAAATCTGAACTTAAGCGACATCCATTTCTCAATCCATCAGGTTTATTGTAATGTCCGCACAACATTTGCAGCTATAACAGGTTCAACTCTATGGGAAAGGCTTTCCTCAAGTTCCTACTGCTTTGTGGCTGGGCTGCAGTCACTCTCACCTTATTTTATTCTCTTAAACTGTTGAGTAGCAAGCAAATTGGCTGGTCAGCAGGTGTCCTATCGTAGTATCTTACTGCAAATCACTGAGCTCATTCGTTTAGAAGTGCCAGTTTCACGCCTAGGTGATTTATTCTGTACTTCTGTGACCTTGGAGGTCATTGGAACTCATCAGTACAATGATTTGGATAAAAGTGAATACTTTTGGCAGTGAAATCAAATACATTTCTTTTGAGTGAAAACCCAATCCTTCATTTCTTCATTCAGACTTTAATTTGTTATGCTGCATATATTAAAAAATTCGATTAAATCATAAATGTTGATGAGGTTACCTGGGTCCCACTGGTTTCTGAAGGCACTGCTGGATATCTTTCATTTTCAAAGAGTAATGAGCTTAATGTGTCTTGTATCTGCAGTTTCCTTCACGATCCTCATCCTGGGAAAAACCTGGTCTACTGGGAGAGACCTTGTTAATGCAGCATAACTACCTCGCCTTGGTACAAAGTTTGGCTGTTCATTGCCCGGTTATGAGCCTTCTACACAGCTGTTTCTTTTTCATTTCATGACTGGGTTTCAACATGCATCATTAGCAGTAGTTTTGTATTATTGGTGGATCATACAATCCTACAAAATCCCTTTGTGCAAGTGCCCATGTAAGTAAAGATGCTGTTTTTAAGGCAAAAGGTAGAAATACCATTGATTCTGCTTAGATTTGTTTTTACCAAATGAGAGTTTGACAGTTAAATTGTTAAATATCTACTCAATTTCAACATGATATTTCCACAATTCAAAGATTCAAAGAAACAATAGAATCAGTAACAAGCATACCCTCATAAGAAAACAAGAAGCTGATGAAAACTGCAAAAAACATTGCTTACTCTTGATATATACAAGACTTTAATAATCTAGTACACATTCAAAAGGACTGTTTTTCAATCATCAAATGAAACCATTAAAGCTAAAGTGATGTTATAATAATAAATGGTAAAAAAATTTTTTTTAGCAAAATGGATTGGTTTCCAAGGCAAAATTTGTGGTTGTTATTGAGAAGCCTGTGACATAAAAAGTTCCCCATGCCAATAAGACTGATCTAAATCACGCCTCTATGATTTTCTC
The DNA here is from genome assembly GCA_007224835.1 of Danionella cerebrum. NCBI lineage: Eukaryota > Metazoa > Chordata > Actinopteri > Cypriniformes > Danionidae > Danionella > Danionella cerebrum. The sequence goes on from SRMA01025321.1 coordinate 344,322, forward strand.
TTGTCTCAAAAAGTTCTGTCAACCAACCCTTATGTCTATATCATTTACCAAAGCTGAGATAGAGTTCAGAATATTTGGTTGCTAGGGTAAACCATATGTTTTTATGAGCAAAATGGATTGGTTTCCGAGGTAGAATTTTTCATTGTTTTGGAGAAGCCTGTGACATCATAAAAAGTTCCCCATGTTAATCAGACTGATCTAAATCACGCCTCTATGATTTTCTCTAGCTGAAATATGCCAAATTGGTTGCTAAGGTAAACAGTCTGGTTGCTATGGAGGGGTAAGTGACATAATAGAATGCTCCCTTTGTCTCAAAAAGTTCTATAAACCAACCCTTATGTCTATATCATTTACCAAAGCTGAGATAGAGTTCAGAATATTTGGTTGCTAGGGTAAACAGTTTAGTTTCTAGGGAGCTGTCAGTTGCCAAAAAAATGTGAAAGTTGTTACTATGATTTACCTAAACAGCCCCCGGCTCCATTTCTTTCTAATGGTTTATATTGAAGATATTTTTAGTGTCCTTTTAGAGCAAATACTTTTGCCCAAGTGGTTGGTGAGTTCTTGCACAGACTGATAACCTCCACAAGTGCGGTCTACAAATTCGGTTTGATGTTAAGTCAGTGGAAGATTTCCTAGCAATCTTAATGATTTCCAGGAATTCCTTTAGTGTTACCAGTCTGAAAGATGTAGCAGCTCAAGTCAGACTAGTAGTCAACATGATATTAGTACAAAAAAAAACATAATTTACATTATTTTATTACTAAATTTTTTTGTTTACAATATTCTGATTTCGCTAAGGTTTCATGGAGAACATTTTTTCAAGCAACGATGGCGTTCCTCTGGTTTGATCCAGTTCTTACTTGTATCATCACATGGATTTTTCTCACGTTTCTGTCTTTTCTTGAAGCCGCGTTAGATCCAAGTGCCATCAAGTTTCAACTGAAGTGACTCAAACCTGAGGCACGTGCTCTTCCAACGTTTGCAAACTTTAATAAAAAGCAGATCTGCATGTGCATAACAGACAGTTCTCGAGTGGCTCGTCACGCCTTAAAAATGTACAGTACACGCCAGAGGAATGTTTCATAAATCAAACACTGATTAATGACTCCATGCTGGCATCTTGATGCAGATGATAGAGAGTCACCTGCAGATTGTGAGGTCAAACGAAAGAGAGAAAGTGAGTAAGAAGCAGGATGAGAAAGTTCCCTGGAGCAAAGTTCCATATCTCTCCAGGTGTTTCAGCAGCTCTCCTCCTCTTCTTCTCTCTTCGAGAGCCTCAGGTCCTCAGCTTCAGACCAGGTGGAGCTACTACAAAAGAGACGATTAATTATGAGCTCTGCCCTCCTTCTTTTTCCTCTCTTTCTTTCGTGCCAAACAAATATGATTGATGGGGTTATCAGTGTCTCACAGAAGCATGAGCGGCTGTCAGCGGCCTTTGAAGTCGGACAGCTTGAATCTTTTGCCTTGTGCTTTGATGATGGGATTCGAACCTAGATGAATTGACATACTCTCGTTCACACTCCATACAAGACGGCGGGTCATTAAACACACACTGCAGAAGATTTAATGCTCTTGTCGTAGCCGGATGGTGAGCTAGTTTTACTTAGAAACTTTTAAAAGTGATTGCACTAAAGAGACCTTATCAAGAAAAATAACCCTTCGCTTTGTGATGCCACTCAAAGGTGCACGTAACATGTGCCACCTGTCGGGACTGTTTTATAGAAGTTTCCTGGAGGTCTTGGGGTGGTGTGTGTTGAGGCCACGGGAGATTTTATTTTAAATGCAATGCTGTTCGCGTCCAATAGGTGGAGCTCTTTACACAAAACACACCGAGAGCGCATTTCCGGTTGTGAGAGGGAGTTTCCACGTGCTTGGCTCATGGTGGCTGTCAAGGTAAAGTTTGAGTGTGACAGAAAGCTTGATTTAAGAACCTTGTATGCAAACATAAATCCATTTTATTTTTGTATCTCAGATATTTAACAAAAATGGCCAAGTGAGTGATGTATACCAGTATACTTGTGTATAATAATATTAGTATACTTATGTATTAATAACTCTATTGCTTGTTCTATTGTATTAATAACTGAAAATAGATATGAAACTTTGTGAACAAATTTATAACCTGATGACAGACCCTGTGTCTTAAATGTGCTTGTATGTGACAAAAAAATAGAAAAGTTTATTTATATGTGAAACTCGTATGTTGTATTAGTTCACGACACACAAAGTGAAATTTCAACACTTTATTTGTTTCAATTTGAATCAACATGGAATGAAGATGTTCCTAAATTAGTATTTCCTGCCAAAGTTCATCATCGAAGCCCAATGTTTGTCCCAATATAGACATAGAATTTTAACACTGCAGGAATATTTATGGAAATGTATACTACATGATTTAATCAATTTTGGTGCACTTCAGTCCTATGTCTGTGGATGCCCATCCTTGCCAGGTAAACAAAAAACTACGGTAAAAACAAACAATAAAAAACTGAGCTAAAACAGTTAAAGTTTAGAGTTCAAAATTAGTTTTGGGATTAAAAAGTTTTTTGAAATTAAAAAGAAATTTTGAGATACAAAAGTCGAAATTTTGAAAAACAAAAGTTGAAATTTGAATATGCTAAAGTCAAAATTTTGAGATACAAAAATGTAAATGTTGAGTTTCAAAAAACATTTTTGACTTGCTAGCCCTACAGACATGGAAATGTCACAATAGTGACAATAGTTTTTAAGCCATAATTTTATTTAACCTGCCAGAAATGGGCTTCAATATACATCCAATTTATTGAGTAACGAGGCCATCTCTTCCTGTAAATCTCCTCCTTTGAATACGGCAGACGAATTGCTTACAGTAGTTTTGTTTATTATAAGTTTACAGTTGCTTTTTTTCTCTGCATAAATATTTAAAAATAATAAAGCCTTAAGCTTTCTTATTCTTATGAGAATAAAAATAAACTGACAGATTTTTTTCTACAAGGATACTCACCTTTGTGGAATGGTGAGAAACATACACATAAAACATTTATATTCAATATTTCCTCAAATACCTGCAATCACCAGTCTCTCATAGCAAAGCTAACATATAGCATTCCCCTGCAGCACTGGCGCATACTAAATGGCTATATAACACCTCTTATACAATATAGATTGTGCTGCTCAATTTTTGATGCTGATTTGACAAAGTCGGTGGTGCATCCGGTGAGCTGGACCGCGGCTTTGCTGTTAATGATGGTCCTCCTGTTCAACCCCCGTCTCCCTGGGACTCAGCTCAGCCATGAATCATTTACATTGTTTTAATCAGCTGCTGGTGAGACTGGCATGCACAAATGAGCTCTGCATCCCATTTGCTCCTGGTCTGGGGGGTGGGGGATGTAGAGATGAAACGAGGGGCAGCTAAATGACTGGCCACTGTTTGGTGTTGCCCTTCAAAGGCGCCTGGATGTAGTTTCTGGTGCCGATTAGCTTTCAAACAGAGCGACTCGTGCAGACGCTGAAGTGTTCCTGACAGAATTTGCACAAGTGTTTTCCCCCCTTCCTCAGGTGGTAGGGAGTTGGCACGACAAAGGAGTGTCAGGCCAAACGTGTGCTTGTGGAAGCCTAGGAAATCATTACCCAGTAAGGCTTGCCTCACGGATCAAAGCGGATGTAATGCCCAGCAGTATGCGCTCTGAGATAACTGCAGGCTTGTGTACCCTCTTGAGCTTTAAAGCTAAAGATTAATCTAATAATGGTAAAAAGTCTTGTTTTGGTAAATAATTCCTGGTGAAAAGCAACTCAAGAATTACCAAACAATGATTGGTTGATAAATAATGAAATTTGGTAGCATATGGTATGACTCCCTCCACAGAATTGGAATCTATTTGTTCTGTCGCAGTGACTGGCAGTGATGTCACTAAGCAGGAGGGCAATAATGGGTTGGCATTTGAAAGGGTGGGGGAAGAGGAGGTGGCGGTGCATGAGGTGTGTGCGAAGGGGGGGGGGGTCTTTCTAATCTTCACTTTGCTCTATAAATAATCCATGGAACAGAGGAGGAGCTGCAGAATGAACACAAGGGTGTTGAGGACTTTATAATATTAGATTCTGCTGAAGTTTCTTTTGTGACCTCTTCGATTGGAAAAGGAGTTGCCATGGATTTCCAAATCACCGTTACACAAGTCACAGTTTAAATGCTATCTTTTACATCTTCACAAAAGTCGCTTATATCTTATGGATGGCTGCATTTGGTCATCTTGCTCAAAGACAATGATTTTGCAGCTTAGATGTTGCCCAGGCACAGTGTTGGCAACTGGATGAAACAGAGCTAAACACCATTTGAAAAGTATCTAAGTGTTATTGCATGTTATGCGTCATTGGAACCTCAATGTTATATTACTCAAGTCTGTTTTCTGTCTTGAATTTGATCTTCTTTAGCTTTGGCTGTTTTCGATACCGGTGCTCTAGTTTGTTTAATTAGGTCTGGATCAAGGGGGACAACTGATGCAATCGACTGCAGATTTAGTCCTTATTCCCACCACACTCTCTCTTTTTTTTTTTTATTGCCAACATATAAAACTACAACATATAAACATCAAGACATCCAAAAAATATGAACAGAATAATTTACAGAAAGATACAAAAAAAGAAAAATACAACAAGGGTTTACACTTTGCTTATTCGCATAAATTTAACTCTTTGGCATACAATAAAGTATTTTTGCATTTTTCACTCTCACCAAACTGTAAGGATTCCAAATACAATCTAAAATCACTCAAAAACGCCTTCAAACAGGGTTTGGAATTTGAAATTCTACATTTATGGATATGAAATTTTCCAAATAAAATTAGTAAATTTAAAATATACTCAGGTGGCACACTCTTTGATTCAAAATACACCACAATATGCTTAGCTGATAAATCGCATCTATGGGTAGATTTCTCTTGAATGTAAAAAGATACATTTCCCCAAAACTCTTTAACATATACACACTCATAAAAAAGATGTAGAAGTTTTTCGGTCTGACTTCACCACACTCTCTCTAGTCTGCACCAGTTGAAGACAATGACATCATACGGCATACATGAGTCTTCGTTCATGTTTCCTCGACCAAAAAAAAAAAAACATGTTTCCTGACCCATGGCATCTTTTACTTTATCATTTGTGTTAATCGCTTATGACGCATGTTGCAAATCACAATCAGACGGGAGCATCGCAGGAGCATCGATACTTACTGCCATGTAAAAGACAAATGGCAACCCCTAATGCCACGGAAAAGTGAGTACAGTGACTCCATTGGTTCAAAAAATTCAGGCAGAACTCTATAGTGGTTCGTATGTGGTGAGAAAATGATTGAACCTGCTGTACAATCTCTGGCGTGCTAGAATTCAAGTTTCCTCTATTTTTAAGCCTACAGTAATGGATGAGCATGAAACCCTTTGACAATCTAATATATATGGATCTTTGCATTCCATCTAGGTGAAAGTATTCAGTACGGATGGACCCACTTGACACACTTTTTTCCAAACTGCCTCCCACACCTTGTGGTGTGCATGCAGCTTTCAAATTGGTGTTAAATGTTGCTTCCCTCCCAGCAGATATTAGTGGCAATGTTTCCTCCAAGCTTTCCTTTTCACTGCCATTGCTCCATTGTTGTGGTCATGTGATCCGAAGGCAATCCATGCAATCTGATCACGTGACTTTGATTCAAGAGGTTGCAAGATAAACTCGGACACTTGTATTTCTGTAGAAATCATCAAATTGTCAATCACAAAATTGTCAGATTGTATTAGCCTTTAAACTATTGTTTTAAACAGTAAAGTACTCCCCAATCTCAGCCGAAGTTTGATCTTGATGATCTCTAAAGTCATGTTATCTCTTTTACTGTACGTGAAGGCTTCAGTGACAGACTATGGAATAACAGCAAGATATTGAAAATATTGGGCTTCATATTCAGTGCTCTAGAATATTTCCCAAAATTGTCATGAAGTGGATACTAAGGCACCATGTGCGTGCTTACCCCAGTTTGTACAGCCCGGTAGTTTAAAAACTAAAAGTCTGAAGCAAGCTGTAGGACACCTGTGATCTTGTTCCTTTGCCTTGAGCAAAACACTTAACCTCAGGTTTCTCAACGGAGAATGGTCTTACTAATAAGTGCACTGAAGGTTTCTTAGGAGAATAGCATTAACCAAATGATGAATTAGTAACGTATTTCTTGCTCACAGTTTTTTCTTTCTGCTCATTAACTGTATTCCACAATCCTGTTGCATAGTCTTTTTCCTGCAATCTTATTTCGTAGTGCTGCTCATGAGTCTCTGTCTTGCTGGTAGATCGCCCTGTCTCCTATTCCTGGCAGTGTTTGAGTCCCCGGAGTGATAGTGTGAAACAGTGAGTAATCTCCCGGCTGGAATGCTTGAGTTTCCATTGATTTTGTATCAACTTCCAGCTCCCCAATTACCTCTATTCAAGCCAGTTAGTGGTCATGACGTCAGGGGAGTGATAGTGGATCCTGCTCTCCGCTCCTGGATCTGTTTGTTTGCACAACTAATTGTTCCTGCTGCTTCCTTTCATTAGGAGGAGCTGAGCTATTGGGATGTCTGGAGCACTAAGTGCTTGTTTAGTAAACTGTGCAGGGACTGTAGAGATACAGTTGTAAACCGTCTGGAGAGGACTCGGACCACTGCCTTTCTCTCTATAGGGCTTAGAGATACCTTATAGTAGAGTGATGAAGTGGTGTACTAGGGGTGTAACGGTTCACGGGGATGTATTGAACTGTTTCAGTGCGGCCTGTTCGGTTCTGTACACTTGCGTACCGTTTGGGTATATTTTTTTTATTAAATAATATAAATGTATTATTAGCGCGATATTAAGCGCAGCAGAACAATGTTCCTAGGCGAGTTTTCGAGACGCTATTGAGTGACGCACAGTAGAGCTGCACGAGTAACTGAGAAATGGCAACAGCGAAAGAGAAGCCAGAGCTTGAAGACCCTCCCACCTCACTACGGTCTCCTGTTTGGGAACACTTTGGCTTCTCTGTTAAAATACATAACGGGGATAGACGAGTGGATAAATTTAAAGTTGTATGCCGACATTGTTCCACGGAGATCGGGCAGGCAACACATCTAACATTTTCTACTGCTGGAGATATTGTCACTGCAACCAGATCTGTGCTCTCTTCAGAAAATGTGGATAGGTTAATCTTTTTAGCCTAAAACTTAAAACTTAAATAGTTAGTTTTGTTGACTGAAGCTGTTGCTAGTGTTAAAAGTTTTCAGGTCCTAACTAGTTGCAGTATTTCATTTTTTATTTAAAAAAATGTGTATTTCTTTATAAAGAGTGCAATTTATTTAAAATATCACCCAAATGTGTCACTTTTATTTATTTTATGCAAGAATTCTACTGTGTATTGGCAGCTTTTCAAAATAAAGATTTTGTAAGTTCTTATTGTTTTGTACCGAAAATGAACCGAACCGAGCTCTCCAAGACACTGTACCGAACCGAATACGAGTTAAGCGTACCGTTACACCCCTATGGTGTACCCATGAATGACACACACGTCTGTAAGTATTGTAATCTGTGAATTTTTTTTTGTAGTACAGTAAAATATTTCTTAATGATGAAATGAATTATTTCAACACATGTGTGCGCGTGTGTGTGTGTGTGTATATATAAAATTTGACATCATTTTGTGATTGCTTTGGAAAATTTCAGCGCTGGAAATTCATGAATAACACCAAATGGACTCATGCATCAGTGAAGAGTGTGCATGCATTAATTAATCTGAATAAATTCTAATTTAATCTTGACTTCAAAAAGGACATAAAACTTTGGTTAATTTTTCTTTTGTTCACTGAGCTCAGTCTGAACAAATGCGTATTCCCTGCTAATGAGGACAGGAAGTCCAGAAGACTTACTCTCCTCTCCTCTGAGCCTCAGCCCACTCTTATTTAGTCTGGCTCTCGCTGCTCTACGAAAACCTGCGGCATCTTGTGTTTGTCTGTGAGGTTTCCCCCCTGTTAAACTTCATTGTGGTGAATTATGTCTGCAAGGGATGTGCCCCCGCATCTGCAGTCCCACCCCCCTTCAACCGGCACCGAGCGAGAGCAAAGTGCCAACCGGAGCACAGCCGGGCCTCCTTAATGACTCCCATTCCTCTCTGAGCCACGTTATTAATTAGCTCAATGATCCTTGCCGATGGGACCTGGGCGGCGGATTAGAGCCCCCAGCATGAGCCCGCGGCTGCCACTGCTGGAAAGGTGAAGAGGGACCAGTGCAAGCAACCCGTGTCTCTGGAGAACCTTGGCAGTGCCGCCTGTATTACTCTCAGTGCTCATGGGAAGCAGGTGTGTTAGACAGTGAGAAAGCATAACATCAAGAGGCTGTATATGGTATCGCATCGTAGATAAGCTAATAGTGCGTTTTCACGTTATACTACAGATTGTATATTTCTAGTGTGGTTCCTTTTACCTGGTGTTGTTTAGTTCCACCACAGCTGAGGTTGCCACACTGAAACACAAATGCCATTGCGGATCACTGATTGGCCAGAATCATAAACACCTGAGTGATTGGATTCGTATAAACACACCCTAACCTGCATGACTTGAATAGTTAGCCAAAAACCATCACCAGACAGTAGTGTTACAAAGCCCAGTTATATTCTGAAAAATGTATCCGAGTGCTTGTAAAAATGACTCAGAAACGCTCATGAATTTACCACACCCTGACAATTTTTTTTAAATGTCTTGGTCATTTTTCAGAAAAGATTAATGAAAATACAAAAACCTTTTACCCAGCCATAGTTAGTGGTTTTGGTGAAACCTGTCTTCATCTGTGACCTGTTTGCTTGAAATCAATGTTGAGCTCTCCAAGGATCTACGGTAAAAGGTAGTTGAACTGTTCAAAACAGATAAAGGATGTTAAAAGATATCCATGGAGCCAAGAATGAGATCAGCAGTGTTCAAACTGTGATGAAGAAGTAGAAAGTGAGGGATTCTGGTGAAACCAACTAACATTTCTGCTACAACTGCCAGAAAAATTGTATTGGATGCAAAGAAAAAACCCACAAATAACTTCAGCTGAAATCAAGGAGGTGTTTGGAGAGGGGTGAACAAGGCTATGATGAATGAAACATGGAAGTGGGACACTGATGTTTTGGGGAAATGTTAGCTACTAAACATTGCTGGCACAGGTTTCCATCTTTGTCGTATTCGTCAGCAAAGCCAGAAGAAAAGTTGACGGCATCTCCTCACAGTGCTGACAATTCCTCCACTGGCTGAGTGAAACACAAGAAGTCCCGCCCTCCTGTAACTTCAGAGCTCACTGATTGGATATTTACGCAACGGACAACTATGTATGTATGGACAGGGCCTTAATCCACCATGGGCTCAGCCATGCGACTGTGGAACAATTTGTGTGTTTTTTTTTTCGTTTTAAAGGCCACTACACATGAATTCAGTCTGAAGTTTCGTGCAACAATGCGCCTCAATCAAAAACCATGGGTGCCAACGGAACATCACACATCTGACTGAATGAGTGGTGCCAAGAACAAAAGAGTTTGGCTCTGCCATATCGGATCCATTTTTCGCAAGGAGAACAACCAATAAAAGGCAGCTCTTTTGATGACGTGAGTAGGACGTTACAGAGCCGCTCGGTGAAACAGCGCTCCACAAATTCTCTTTTTCCTGCACATTTTTGTCAAACAGCCCCCTGTGATCAGCCACGAACAGAATAAGCCGCTCGACATCCAGGATTTTTTCTACATTCTTTGATTTCTTTGCGGCCATCTTCTTCTTCTTTCCTGTTTCCCTTGTGGCGCGTTGAACATCTGATGTTCCGCAAATGCCATCTTCAGGCAGAGAGCGTCATTGCATCAATATTTCCTCAGCCCAGAGGAAGAGCATCCTGCTGAGAATCCATCCGAAGATTCATGTGAATCTCATTCGGATCTCATGGATCAAACCTTTAGGGGCGTTTTATTTAAAATCTTACGTCTCAGTTTTATTGCTTTCTTCTCTGCATTTGTTGTGTAACTTATTTTGATGTAAGGTGTCCTTGAGAGCCTTGAAAGGTATCCTGAGGTAAAACTCATTATTTTTATTTTTATGAGCCCTTCTAGTGACCCTTTGTGACAGTTTGTTGTTTTTCATCCTGCTGTGAGACTTTGGGAAAAAGCTAAATGGCAGTTATGTACAGGAAATGTCGAACTCTGTGTTGTTGAAGGGGCGGGGCTAAAAGAATCCTATTACATCACCATGCATCATTTTTAAAATTCAAATCATTTTTTTTATTATGAAATGTAAATATGTGTGAAGCGGAGAGTGGTCAAACCTTGGAATGCAAGACTGAAGGATGCGATGGGAGCTTGTAAAAACATGGAAAAGGGGAACTTACAGAGGAAGAAAATCCTGAGCAGGAGGAACTCGTCATTTATTTACATTATAAGGTTAATTAAAAATAAGATCTTTTTGTTTTCTTAAATATCAAGCTTATGTATTATATAAAGCCCTTTTGCACATTGTCTGGAATAACTACCCATATTAAAAAAATCATGAACGATGTGGTAAAAAAAAATTGCTCTAATAATTTGTTCAAAAGGCTTTTTTGGTTTTAACCAAGAATCTTCATTTTGCTGCTCCCAAAGTCCTTAGTTCAGACCAGGGCTGTGAGAGGTTTGTCAGTAAACTCTTCATGGCTCTATTTTTAGGAGTTGTTGATGTTTTTCAACTTTATATTTTATTTTTATATGCAAAGTTGTGCCCATGAACATGTCTATATTTATATGGTGCAGCTTCGGTCTCCATTTCTGTGACCTCTGATTCTCCGTTCCTCCATTCGGTCTGATTGTTTACCCTTTAGCCATACCGGCAAGAGTTTACCGGTGACATTTTTTAAAGAATAGAAGCATACTGTAATATTTTAGTCATGTTGGATTTTTTGAGCAGTTTGAACCTGAATAAATACTTCTTTGCGGCTTCCTGCGTGTCTTAGTTCGATGGAACAGCATGATGGTGAATAATTGATGAGGGATATTTCATTTTTGGTTGAACTAACACTTTAAGTGTGATGGAAGTCTCTCCTCTACATGTGACGGGGAAAGACAGCGTCTCCTTGCCCTCCCTATGAATCAATCTGTTTATCTAACGCCCGCTGCTCATGGCAAATACGTTTGGCTTGGTGGAAATGAAAAGAAAGTGTGAAAGAGAGTGGGACTGGCCTCTCCAGATGCCTGGCAGTGGCATGGAACAAATTAACATAAATGTCATTGTCAGAATTAAATGAAGACAAAACCTAGGCTTGGGAGCAGGCTGTGCTGCCAGCTGATGACAAGGAGTCTGGTTTAGCACAAAAGAGACAATCTGCTCGGTTAATAAAGATGTGTGTTTGCCATCGGCCTGTGCCTGAGTTTGCAGCAAGTGGAAGTGAGATGGTAAACACTTCCTGAACCAAAAATAAACAAACAAACATATACATTATATATCTGTGTCTGGTTTGAATATTGGGGGAGAAATTGATTGAACATTGAAACTGATCAGAGCTGGTAACAGAGGTCACATTCATTCACATCCAATGAAAATTCCATTGTTCATTTGCTACTAGAAGAAATTGAGAAGAAAAATATGCAACATCACCTTTTCTGACATTTTTAGCATCTTTTAATGTCGTTTTCTCATCAAAAACCAGTTTCATTCAGAAGTTTTCCTGTATTCCTTTTTTTGTCGGTTGAAAACGGCTTGATGTTCTTTCCAACACCCATATTTTTTACCTCCACCCACTGACCAATCAGATTAATCCCTAGTGCAGCCCATCTCTATGCAGATCGGGTGCGCTGGCTGACCAGGAAAGTGTGTTTTCTGTCGATAATAATGTAGTAGGTGCTAGGGTTGGGCGAGGTCAAGTAATTTGGGCACCGACTATGTTCGATGTGAAACATCACGATGGATGATGACATCGTCCCAATCACCAACTAAAAAAAACGCAGCAATATTAGCAGTTATGCTAACCAACTTTGCATTGCACAAAACACCTAAAATTAGTTAATAATGTTAATGAAACACCATTAGAAAGAATAAACACATTCCCGATTTCAAACAGCACAAGAGCTTGCTAGCATACACAGGCACTGAACTGCGTGAAGCATGTTGGTATTTCTACACGTTTACGGTGGATTCATTAGTTTGTAGAAACTTACACAGAATTCTTTGATGCACTTGATACACAGAAAACTCTTTACTCTCATTTGAAACACTTCATGCCGTTCTATTTGACGGCCGCAGTCGCAGACCTATTAGACCAATTACCTATTCTATTAGACCTACGAACTACATTACCCATGATTCCTGAACTGCAAGTCCCAAAAGGGGCTCGGCAAAAGAATGAATGTTGGAGGAACTGGGGTAAATGGGGCATTTTGCACAGGCAAAAAATACAAAGGTAATTTAATGACGTTTTTAAACGCAATGCGGAAGAAAGCAGTTTGTTCATTGAAGGGCTGGAGAGCTGTGCAATCATGAGTGTCTCCAGGCAGCTGTTAAGCATGGTGGAGGTTTGGGGTTGCATTTATGCACATGGAACTGGAGATTAATGGAATTCTCAAAGATGAGAAATATTGTCCATTATGCAATACCATCAGGGAGGGACATGGTTGGCTCCAAATTTATTCTGCAGCAGGACAATGACCCCAAACTTTTTTAATTACTTTTTCCTGAAAATAATTGAACATAAAAGCTTTTATTTTGTGTACGATGTACTGATGTTCTGTTCAGTGCGGAATATCAATGATCAGCAACTGGAAAATAAAAGTTTTTGTCCAAAATGGCCAAATTACCAGTGGTTTAAACCAAGTGTGTCTCTCATGACCAGAGAAGGGAAGGTAAACCGCGGTGATCGCCCCCTCTAGGGTGGCTGCAGAATGATTTCCGTCAAAAGCAAGTCTATGGAAAATTTACAAATAGAAATCGAAGACGAGAGACATCACTGTAGCTTGAAAACTTTAATTAGTAGAGCCGTAGTCACAGCTAATAATGGCGGCACAGAGCCCCTTATAATCTCGCAATGTCTCGCACCATTATCGCCCGGGAAGTTTACTGACTTTCTTGAATGTCGCAAGTGAAGCCTTTTATGATAAATAAGTCACTAGACCAGGAGGCGGAGCTTAGATGGCCGGTGGAGTGAAGCCAAAACCGTGGCAAGCACCCTCATGGTGCTGGCAGCGGAATGATTTCCGCCCAATACAAGTCTATGGGAAAAAAAAGTAAAAATGATTTACTCAGAAATTACGTTATTTACACAAATGGTTGTAATGATTGTCGAAAGTTATCTATACAATGAACAAAGTTCAATATAGTCAAAGTTCAAAAGTTTCAGGTTACTCAATTGGCTAATCCCCCCCCCCAAGGCAGAGCTCTAAAACCATGGCTATCAGAACATTGTGTATACGCATGTGCACCCTCTCTATAACCGTCAAGGCGCTGCTTATTTCACGGTTGCCTCATATTATCCCAATGGTAGTACGTGATGCAACGTTATCTATATTTTTTTACAGTATGGTTAAAACAAGCTGTAACGGTCTGGACAGGAGGGTTGGTGTTCCTGAAAGGTATACACAGATAGACCACTAGGGGTCATAACAATAGTTTTTTATATGGTAAGCAACTACAGAGGCTGCAGCGAAGACTATTTAACACCGTGATATATCAGGTGAGCATGATCATCAGATAGGTGCCACTTTCTTCAGTGTTGGGGTGCTTAAAGGATCACTTCTTTTAAATATTAAAAAGTACACATTAGTCTCTGTCTGCTTAAGACGGTAACCTGAGCCACTTGTTTTAAATTCAACAGGAAATGGTTCATTTCGCATTTTTTACATACAAACCTATGTTCCAGCACTCGTTATAACGGTAACAAGACGATCGTCACCAGGTCTGTTGATATTAACAAACAGCTGATAATCTCTGAGTGGTTTTCTGTTAAAATGGCATAAAAGGGATGTTTTTTTGAAAAAGCTTTTTTCGAACAGTTACAGAAGGTTAAGGCGTTTCTCTTTTTTGAGAAAGGTGGCGTTTCAATATCTTATCAGTTTAAGACTATAAATATGCATATGATTGGTGTTTACCTGTCTCTAGTCTCAGAAAGGGTTTTTCGTAATGCAACAATGTATTAGTTTCATTCACTCTGGGCGACGGCAACCAATCGATGGACGTCCGGCAAATACAATTGAGCTTGACCAGCCTGCTGTGATCATTTAGTCAACAGTAGTAAACAGACTGGAATGCGTGACATTGAGCCTGATTTTGGTATTACAATATCTGCAGCTGTTTGATTTTGCTCCCACTGTTAACAATGATCACGACGATAATAAGTTAAGAAGCATCAGAGCAATGCATGATTTCTACACTGCTTTCTTAAGCTCTTTGTAATTGGATTACGCATGAGCAGTGGTTTACACCAGCCTTTATTTATGCAAATCACAATCATTAATGGCTGACCACGCCTCTTTTCTCTGGGTTTTTCGAAACTGTGTGAGCGCATACTATTTACTGTTTTGCTTGGATTTGCCTTTAGGCAATTAAGTGTGTGGCTGAAATAGACACTTAACTCTTTCTCCGGTGTTATCCAGTCGTTTTAAAGCTTTGATGCCCATTCAAATCCCATGGTTGTCGGTATAAAGTTGAAAGCCCGAGTTAAAAAAAGGAAAGGCTACTATTTTGGCAGGAGAACCTCATTTGGAGTCTTTCCACACTATCATTTGTTCCAGCCCACGATTGGCTAGAATCTGATTTGCATCTTTAGCGCTGATGGGATGCCAGTTGAGTCAGGCTCAAATGGAGAGAAGCTCTTCCCCAAGGTGGAATCAGAGTTTATTTGAAGATTTGGACGTGGAACTGACTCAGTATTGGCTGAGCGTTGGTGCATGAGCCGGGACTCTTGTCTAGGTTAATTGGCATTCAAGTGGCATCCCTTTTGGATCCCAGTTGTTGTGACAATGCTAATGGCAGCATGTTGGCGTGGCGTTGAGACACAAGCTCTATCGCATCATATGTCTCTATATGTCTCTTGGCGTCACCAAGGTGACAGCGGCGTGCTGCCGGTCTGATTATTGACTGGGTGAACTTGGCACGACCTCGCTGGTGTGCGAGTAAAGGCCAGGGAGTTAGTGTATGCCGCTCTGTCTGTCAGAGACGTCAATACTGTGATGGATGGAGGGGCTGGTTATTAAAGCAGAATTAGAGCGGGGGGCACAGGGAGGGGGCGGCGTTTGCAGTAGGGCGATAAATGATGGTGCAAATGGCTCTGCAGTTGAGGGCTGTAGCGCTGGATGGCACAGCATCAGTGTCATCCGTCTTTATTACCCTCCAGGGAGAGGAAAACGAGAGAGCGTTGGAAGGAGAGAAGGTTGGGGAGCGGTCAGGGATACACGAGGATGATTCCCACCGCTGGTCCCTCTCTTTCCTCCCATCACCGTAAAGTCATCCCCTTCTCTGTCTTTACCGTGCTCTTTCTATCTCCTGCTTTCCTTTCCATTTTCTCCAGCACAGAGGGAGGACAAGCCCCCCTGCTGCTATTAATCATGGTGAAGCCTTGGATCCCAGTGGCTGTGCGAATTCATGCAGCATCCGTGCTGCAGGGTTCAGGGTGGCATGGGCCAGCCACTGGGTTGACTGCATGAATCAACCCCAAGACTGGGAAGAAAGAAGGCGATTGGAGCAGCTCATGCCAGGCCACGAGCCTCCACTGCGACTGCAGATTAGAACTCAGCTATTAGCTCGTATTTTCTCCCTGTGAGCCAGCTAGAAAGCCCAAAGAGGGGCCATGGCTTTATTCTAATTAGCGCCTTATTTATTGATACCCCATATATAACATAATTTTTGCAAAATTCTGCCACAGTTTCTGGAGAATTTATCTGCGTGGGTTTCTCTAGAGATTATGGGCATTTTCGGATCACCTTCCTCTGCACTAACCAGCTGTGCTTTCATTATTTACTGATGTTAAAGGAACCATATGCAATTTTTAAAACATTTTTTCCCACAGTCATGCTTTCACAACGCCTCTTTTGAGACTTGTAGTTCAGGAATCATGGGTAATGTAGTGCATAATGGCTGCCAGACGTATAGAACGGCATGAAGTTGTTCAAATGAGAATAAAGAGGGCTGTCAGTCGGGCTGGAAAGGGACATAAATACATTTCAAAGTGCATCGAAGAGTTCTGTGTAAGTCTCATCACTTTGCAAACTAATGAATCCACCGTCAATGTGTAGCAATAACAACATGCTTCACGCAGTTCATTGTCTGCGTATGATAACGAGCTCTCATGCCGTTTGCATGAGATAAAGTTAAACAAATTGGATTTATTTCATGCCAATATTGTAGGGGTTTGAAATCTGGAATTTGTTTATTCTGTCTAATGGACTCTTTTTAATGCACTTAATTAAAAAAAACCCTCTGAAGCACTGATTCGAATTCATTTTCTGTACTAGCTTGAAAGTGTTCTATGTGTATGTCTTCTGATCAATCCACTTTGTACCAAACTGCTTGATGTTTACTCCCAATGTAAGTCGCTTTGGATAAAAGCGTATGCTAAATACATAAATTTAAATGTAAATGTAATGGGGTTTCGTTGACAATTTCGTTGACATTCGTTGTGCAATGCTGGATTTGTTAGCATAACCGCTAATATTGCTGCGTCTGTTAACAAATCTCAGTTGGTGATTGGGACGCTGTTTCGCAATGTTTCACATCGAACATCGCCTACTACATTATAATCGACAGAAAACACACTTTCTCTGATTGTTCTTCAGCGCAAGTCTGCTGTTCTCACTTCCGGTCAGGCAATTTTGGGGTTAGAAAGCTGATTAAAAATCTGCACATTTACAGCGGATCCAACATGAAACATTAAATTTAATTTAATCTATCAATATGACTATTTTGGTTTTAAGGAGATTTTGTTTAATTTGCTTGAAATAGCAACATCTTAAGACCATGCTTTTAATTTGCTAGGTTTTTATTTCCAAAGAAAATCACTGTAACTTTCATGTGTTTTTTTCCGAATCGAAAATGAAAATAAACAAAAATGTTATTTTTATTAACCATTAAACCCCTTAATTAACAGAGTTTTTTTTACAACATTGATTCTTTTATAGTAAAACACACATTTATGTACTAGGCCTTCAATTGTTTGCTCTGGGGGCGAGAAACCAAGAAATAGTATGTAGAAAATCAAGAAAAAGGATGTTTGACTGTTTTCTGTACTTCGATGCTGTAGGAATGCGTTGTAGTCAGAGTCAATATTTGAACAATAAATTTATATATTTATGTTGGCTTGAAAAGCCAACATATTGTTACTGCACTTAAACTTGTTATTCTTCTTCCGTTTCTTACAAAAATTGTTTTACCGGCTACTCCTAGCCCGTTCGAGCTACAGCCACAAAACCTTCCACAGTCGTCCAAACTGTTCCCACTCGAGTTGCTATGTTTTTTCGGACCGATTTGACCAGCGGTTTCCCTAAAAATCGTGTAAATCTCCCAAAAAATCTTAAATATTTTTCTTGATGGGGGGCCCCTAGAGTGGTGGTGTCATCGCCCACTCTAACTTCGAGTAAGCTCAGTCTTGTTGATACTTTAGTTTTCTTAACTAAAAATTAACCTTTATCCACACATTTTATATGTAAATGGTAGAGATTTTTGTCCTCTTTCAGTTGGTGTTTACGTTTTTTAAAAACACGGTTTTTACTCCAGGTGGCCTAAACCACAAGGAGTGCACATAATTGCTCCATTCACCTCCATTCAATCGAAGGGTATTTTTAACTCGCCATAAATCCTTTAAACTTCATCACAGCTTCACAAACTTTACACCATTCTCTTTCTTAAAATGGTGTGATTCAAACATTGAAGAAAGTATTTCGATATGTCTGGTCCTTCTTTCGTAATCCTTTTTGTTTGAGGCATGGTAATCGGATTCTCTCGAGCAGATTTGCCATTGTTTAAAAAAGTGGCAGTTGAAACTCCAGGTGCAGTTGATTACTAATAAGTAGGTCAAAGGTGTCTAATAGACTTTCAATGGCCCATTGAAATGAATGAAGCATGAAACCCATGGATCCTATTGTGAAAGAGCTTCTGTAATTGGTTGACACTGGAAAGTCATACTAGCCTTAAAGGAGCAAATCACTTATCCAGCCAATCATTGCTTGTGAATTAACATAAATTAATTAAGCCACACCCACTTTTTGACATAACTTTCGATGTCAAATATCTTCTAAATGGAACACAGTAGAGACATGGGGGTTGCTTTATATTATTCTAAATGGAAAGTAGATTACAACATGATGTCATTGACTCCTCCATAGCAACCAAATTGTTTACCATAGCAACCAAATTGACATATCTCTATATTCGGTTAGGAAACTGCTAGAGACTTGGGGGTTGGTAAGTTACACCCATAGTGACAGCTGAAACATATTATGTCAATGACACCTCCATAGCAGCTAGACTGGTTACCATAGCAACCAATATGGCATGTCTCTATCTCAGCTTAGGAAAATCATAGAGACATGGGGGTTGCTGTATTTTACTCGTATTCATATGGAGAACAATATATTAGGTCAGCGACCCCTCCATAGCAACCATACTGTTTACCATAGCAACCAATGTGGCGCATCTCTAGCTCAGCTTAGGAATGTCATAGAGACATGGGGGTTGGATTATGTTATTGTTGCGGGATTGACAACATAAAAAATAGGTATTAACGGCACCAACGCAAGCCAACATCGAAGTTTGCGTACAAACTTTAAAATCTAGTTAACATTACTCTCTATATTTCGATAAAGCAGCCCATGAGATTCAATGTTTATTTCCAGCCAATTTTTCAACATAAATCATTAAATATCTAAGCAATATTTATCGATGCCATATTTGTTTACCTGTGCTTTCGAGTTTCTTTCATTTTTAAAATGTTGGCCTCCTGAAATAAGACAATAGAAGTTATAAATGTTGAAGGAGTAGTAAACGACAAGATCTTTTTACTTGGAATATAAACAGCTTTTGGATTTTTAGAAATGTTCATTTGTAGCGATTGTGAGGCTTACAGTATTACTTTAGTTGAAAAGGTTTTGGTTTTGTTCTGAAATATTAATTCAAATATTTATATTAAAGGGGTCGTGACATGTTGAGCCTTTTAGTGTCTTTTGTAGTGATTTATAAGAGTTCTTTGAATCAAATATCGTCAAAAACTGGACATTCTAGAGCACCAAAAACTCTCATTCTCTTTCGGGGACACAGGGGTCTGCTCATCTCCAGGGCACATTGGGCGAGAGACAGGGGTACACCCTGGACAGGTCGCCAGTCCATCGCAAGGCAACATTGATTACATTTTTAAAATTGTTTGAATCCCAGTAGGGGTAGCCTCAATTTTTTTTCTGAGTTCTTTTTGTCATTTTGTTTGGATGTTTTTACTCACATGTTTTAAAATAAAACAAGACCTTATTTTGTTGATAACTGCATTGTTGTTTTTTTTTATACTAGTCATGTTAAATAGCGTTACATGGAGGAATCAGTCAACGTTTACAACTTGGTCATCACTGAACACGGTCACAACTCATTTAACAAAAATGTATTTCAATTATTCATTTACTTGTTTCTGCTGGCAGCTCTTTGGAAACATGAGCTTCTCAAGGCTTTATTTAGCTGAAAACCATCTAATTTCCAAAAATTCTTTGACAAAGCATCTCTCAGACAGCACAGCGCAGACATTTCAGATCAGATCAGCCAATGAAAATGCTCCACCCTATCCTTACCTCTGACTGGTCTTTGCATAAAGAAGTCATTTCTTTAGCAGCTCCTTGTTATCAACAATTCTAAATTTTGTGCACCTCCTAACCCTCGGTCCGGCTACATAAAGATTAGTATATTTACTAATTCTTCTAGAGTTTAGTGAGAAAACGTTCTGGACTAAAATCCTGAATGCCCAGGTGGTAACAGTCCGTTTGCATCAGATTCAGGATCAGATTCTGGCTCACAGCGATATGGTTGTATAACGCTTCCTCCAAAGCGAATTAGAGCGTCTATCAATGTTACATTAATAAAAATGCTCAGTAGTGAAGTTGCTCATTATTAATCGTTCTTATCTTAGACAGTTACTTTGCATATACGTCATGAGTATGCAAATCACTAACCAAAAGGTGAGTAGCTGTGGAGTAGCTACTAAGTTTTCCAAAATAAAATCTCAGCAAACTTTAGGAATAAGGCTGGGTTGGAAAATTAAGAGAATGAATAAGGAGCTTTAAAAAAAAAGAGTTTTTGAATAAAAGAACCACATTTATCTTACAATTAGAACAATGCGAACAACAAATTTAAAAAAAAAAAGAAAAAATGTCATGACCCCTTTAAATCTTACAAATCACAGGCAATTCTGCACTGCTCCTCACTTTTAAACTGTTGAGCGACTGTTGCTTTAAGTTTCCCTGCTTTGGCAAGTGATCCCACGCCATCTGCAGTCTGTCGTTCCAGCACTTAAACGAAAGTCTGGATCTTTGTTGCACTAGACAAAACATTTACTCGAGGTTTTCAGGCTGCGAGCCAGAACACTTGGAAGAATAACTGTGTTTGAGATTAATATGATCCTAGTTGTTGTCCCTTGATCACTCCCATAATGAAAGAGAGACTCTTAACCTCAAAAACTCTCACTCAACCCTCTTAACATCCAAAGACAAACACAACTAATTTTAGGACGAGCGCCAAACATGGATCTTAATTACCATCCACTCCCTTTGAACAGCATGAGGCTCGATCCCATATATGTCATCTCAGTGTGCGGCCACTGTAAGGCTCACCGTCATTAAAGGGGATCTTGACCCCAGAGTTCAGTCATTCACAGCTCATGTCCTTTATTCCACACCGTTTTTATCTTCTGCTGAGATAAAACTTGGCTCGCAGCTTATATTTTTGAAATAAAGCCCTTCAACCTTATTTTTACATGTCATTTTTTTTCCTTTGACAGTCAAGTGCGTTCTAATGTGACTCAGTGTTCTGAATTAAAGGAATATTACGCCGTAGAAATGTGAAGTGGGTGAAATCAATTTCAGGCGAATTCATGCGTAGGTCGCCGTGTTATGGTTGTTTCTGGAACATTTGTATTAGTGCTGAATGGAATCAGGACACTTTCAGCTTTTGCACAGTATTGCATCAATTTGGATGATTTTGAGAAAACATGACCCTTAACGATTTGAGTTCATGGTAGTTGTTAATTTAGTGATAAATTTGAAAGATCCGCTTATCTTAAAAATACACTGTGCTCCAAATGATTTTTCTGCATCACAAAGAATCATTTTTTTTTGTTCTCTAGGCTGTTTTAATAATTGAAAACCATCTCGGACACCTGTGGTTATTAGATTGCAAGGTGAGCCCAGTTAAAGAACATACTGCTAAATGTCGGAAGGGGGGGGGGTTCCGTATTATTAAGCAGAGCACCATTTTCAAGCAATATGGAGAAGAGCTCTCTACTGCAGAAAAGTGTGACAGTAGTTCAATGCCTTTGACAAGGTATGAAAACATTGCATATTTTACAAAAACAAGCACAATCTTCAGATTTGTGGTGGATTCAGACACATTGCGGAAGACTTTTCCGAGGTCCATGCTTTGCATCAGAAGTACCTCGGCAGTCGGACGGAGCATAGAGTGCCCCAGTGTCTTGCAACTGTGCATAAACCTTCCATTCGGCCGCAGCTTACTAGCAGAAATGGCTCAAAAATACATGGAGGCTAGTTTCTCTTCACTGATGAGTGCCGTGCAACCCTAGATGGTCCAGAGGGATGGAGTAGTAGATGGATGGTGGACCCCCATCCTGTTCCAAAAAGGCTGTGACATCAGCAAGTTATGTGTTGGGCCTTAATCTTTTTCATGCTGCCAAAAATACCCCTGCATTAATGGCTGCTATGAGGATAAAAAAAGGGATTGTCATGGTGTGGTCTGCTTTATTTAGGTTAATGAGAAAAAATATCAACATTTTAAAAATTTAAGCCGGCGATTGACCACAAGGGTTGGCAGGCAGTTGGATTTGTGTCTGTAAGCTTCATTGGTATGGTGTGTGCTGCAGCTTGGCTTTCGTTGTGTTCAGTAGTTTCCCAAGTTTGTTGTGGTCTTCTGATTGGCTGATTGAGATATGGAATCATGAAGCGATGTACTGGATCATGGGGGAAGGGAATGTCTGTACACAATCCTTTCCGCATAATTTCTCACATGTATGCGTGGACTAGTCAAAAACATTACGATTTTGCAGCACCCTGCTGTCATGTTTACAAGTTTGTGTATGGTTTGTTAGTTTATTGCTGCTCTGAAAGTACTTTTTAATGTTTTATACAACACATAATCCTTAAAACAACTCTCAGAGAACAAAGATTGTTGAAGATCTTGGCTTAGGGAATGGACACAGAAAGCTCTCAGAGATCTAAGCTGTCAATTTCAACTGTAAGGAACATTGTTTGGAATTGGAAGATGAAGGAAATACCGAATAACGTATTTCAGAGAAGACAGGAGAGGGCTTAGTCAAAATATTTACTCAAAATTCATGAATAACACATATCTGGGTGTACTAACTGCATTACACAACAGCAATGTGCGTCAAGCTCTCGTCGCAATGCGTTAGCTTACACACCCCTCCCATGTGACATGGCCTTATATATGTTCTTAAAAAATGCAAATTAGTTGGGGCGCAGTTCCGTTTGCCTCTGGCCTTTTTGGTGACCCACATGTCTGACGTAAGCCGTTCACCTCCTGTCGTGGTGGATTGTCTTGATCCTCTGCACAGAGAAAAAGGCACTCGGGGTGATAACACAGGTCTATAAAAATATCCTATTGATTTAATCAAGTAACAAAAGAAATACACAATTATCACTCATTTATTTTTCAGTTTAATATTACACTTAATACTCAAATGATTATAACATAATACACCACATTGTTAGAGAAAAATGAAACTGTTGGGAGATACCTAAATTATCCTTCAAAGACCAGAAGCACAGCTCTAGTTAAGGCCCAAAAAGGCAGACCTAGAAAAATCTAGAAAGGTGAGAACTTTCCAACTCCAAACACCTACAACATCCTCTTGCTGGAGATGGCGTCACTGTGCATCGTTCAACTATTCAGTACACTGTACCCAAAGAGATGCTGCATGGAGGATGCCACCTCTTCTGCCAGAATCCAGAGGATTTTCTAAATTTTTCTTCCACACTTTCCATTAATAATAGGAATGTTTTTATCACTCCTCAAATATCACTGTGTTTGTCTCCAGTATGATATACTTAACTGAAGTTTCTTATCCAAGCAACCAATGATTAAACCAATGGGAAAATGTCACATTTAGAGACACTTTTGCATACCAGTGTCTCTGTTTCACTCTCAATGGAAGCTGTGAGTTGGTAACTATGGTTACCAATAACAGCTGTTTGATATTATAAGTGAGCAAACCCAACAGAACTGGTTATGGGAGCCAATCAGCATCCAGTATTCTGAGAGACCGTGGCATAATGTTGATTATTTTCTCATCAAGCTACCATTTAAAGTTTTTTTTTTAAAAACACAACAAACTTAAATAATATGTGATTGTATTCATAGCTTGTGGTACTGGCACTTAATCATGTGTGATAAAACATTAATCTTATCACACATTGATATTCAAATTGGGAAATGTTTCAGTGATTAATATCTTATGGGTTAGAACAGTGTAGTTTTTTGGAAACTATTCTGTTTTTAATCATTGGTAAACTTTGTCCTCGCTGTTTCCCTGCTATCCATTAATTCTTTATAGAAGAAGCACAAATGGTAAGTTAATTTTAATGAATTCAATCAACACAATTTCAGCGAACACCAAACATCCGTTTTTTTTTTCCTTTAAAGATAATCCAAATGGGTCAAATATCCCCTGCTGCGAGATGGTACCGAAACGAAAGGTTCATTAATTATTACATTAGCAGCAGCGTCTCTCTGGTGATCCGTCAGTGCCTCTGTGCTCCCATCCCACCATTCTGTGTGCTATCTCCTCCAAACACCTGCAGCACTCCCGTACATCGCTCCTCTCCAGGCCTTCGCTCTTCTCCTCTCCATCCAGATGAGGGGAACCAGACCCGAGCGGCCCATCAATCCCGCAGTGCTCTTCATATTTATGTACAAAAGAGAGAGGGGCACAAGCATGGCACTGTGGGGTTTATTGACTAAGCATTAAGCGGGCATTATCAGACCGTAGGACTGTTATTTATGAGTCGAGCGAGAGACACTGTTGCTGAATTATGTGAGAGAGTGGATGAATGCTACTTATACAGCAGAGCATGACGACTCTGATCGGAAATGGCTGAAAGAGGGGCATATTTATGTGGATCTGTCTTTCCGTAGGTTCGCCATGGCCGGTTTATCTAAACCTTACTGCCATCGGTTTGTTCACAGATCAATGGCACTATACGGGTGAGATGCAGAGTTCAATGACAAACATGACTCTTTATGCTGCAGGAATGCAGATGTGTGTAAAATACAAGACCTGGGGTGAAGCCACAGACAGGTGGAGGTGATTTATGTGAATAAATTCATGTTTTAAATATTACTTGCTAATATTGTGCAGATAAAAGGTGTCGGGGACCTTAGGATGCTTTAAACCAGGAAGTGTTTGTTTATAGCACTGTGGGATAGCGTTATTTATTTGCTTTCTGTTCTTCTGTTAATTGACTCTCACTGGCTCATTAATAACAATGGCTTTGGATCGATGTGAAATATGAGCTGTAAACATTAGCAACAGCTCGACGGCAGCAGAACTGGCCCCGTCTGTTCCCGGTGCTATTTTATTTCCGTGCATAACTTTTTCTGTGCTTTTTCTTTCTTTAAGCACTCTAAGCTTTTTAAAAATATAAATAAAAGATGGCTAAAGTTTGCATGCTTGTAATAGTGCTGTTTAAAACTTTTTTTAATAATTTACAAATTACTAAACAACGAAACATTAACCAACCCCCATGTCTCTATGATTTGTATACGATGAGATAAAGAATTTCCAAATTGGTTGCTATGACAAACAGTCTGGTTTGTTTGGAGGGGTCAGGGGCATAAAATAATACAATGTCCCTCATGTCAACAAGAATAAAATGTCTCATGTCAAATATGGCAAACTGGTTGCTATGGTAAACAGTGTGGTTGCTATGGAGGAATCACAGACAAAATCTACCCTTTTTGTCTACGATATATACTACAAAGCCCATGTCTCTGTGATTTTACTAAGATAGAAATATGGCAAACCGGTTGCTATGGTAAACTGTGTAGTTGCTATGGAGGAATCGGTGACATAATATTCCCTTTTTGACTGGTTTTTACTTAAGTAAACCAGCCTCCATGTTTGAATTATTTTCCAAAGCTGAGATAGAATTCTAAGAATTTGGTTGCTAGGGTAAACAGTTTGGTTGCTATGGAGTGGTCTGTGTCATAAAAAATAAAGGTTGTTAATATGATTAACACAAACAAACCTCTATTTCAGGGGTGTTAGGAGTTAGCCTGACGGTGGGAGGCTCGAGTGACAAAAACAACAAAAACTTTGCAGATGTAACAAAAATGTAGTTTTTTATTGGTGCAAAAATCCCAGAAAAACAAAAACTCCCCAGAAAAAACATCCAAAACAAAACGAGAAAGACACGACAATATTTATAGCTACTTGCATTTGACGACACCAACACACCATACTCCTTCAACAACCCACACAAAATGGAAGTCTGGGAGCCCTTTTATGTTGCAGGCTCTGCCCCTGGATCATACCATTTCATGTGCTGGAAAAATTTTACTGCTATGAGCACAAACAGAGCAAAAATGAATAAAAACAGTAAAGCACATACAAACTCAAAATACACTTATTCATAACACAATTTAGACAAAACATTGCAAAACAAACAAGTTAACAGAAAAATGTTTTTGTGACCTTGATGATGTCATCATCCAAGATGGTGGAACAGTATGGCATGGTAAAAATTGAGTATAAAAAGACCGGGTTTTGAAATGAACAGGTTTGATTCTGAAAATGAAAAATGGTAAGTGAATGCAGTGTGTTTTCCAATAAATGTTGTGCAAAATGACTGTGTGAGTGTATTTATTTCAATGTATGTTTCTAAACTAAACATAAACACAAACATATAGCACACCAAACACTTCACAGATTAACATAACACATTCAAAATGGTCACAGTTTTATCCAACTGTGACAAGGGGTAAATGTAAAAATGACATTTATAAAGTGGATTGTGCTGTTCTTTAGCGCAAGTTAACATTATTTTACCTTTAACTTTTGATTCCGAAAAGCTGTTTCCACTTTATAAACTTACTTCTTTTATGGATGAGTGTTTTTGGTGTAATAATGAATAAAGTTTTAGCCCCTTCTACCATTGTATGTCAGTGGGAGAGTAGAGAGCCAGGCCCAGGAAGCGTCACATGACGTCAGACTAAACAATCTGATATCTGCATCTGTTTGATTGGATTCCAACTGTTAACAATGTTAATCAGAGAATATAATTAACCAAGTGGAGAAGCATCTGAGGATTCCCCTACTTCTCCACTGCTTTATAAAGCATAAGCACTTGGTGTTCTTTACGTGTAATGTGTTCTTGGGTGTCCAGACAGCTGCCAATCAACTAAAATGTTTTACTTTTGTTATTATTATTTACACTTCTGACAGTCAAATAATGCAGAGTTCTAAATAACTTATTAAAGTAAACCTGTTTAATTGATATGATTAACTTAAAAGTTTTATTTTATTATAAAAGTCAATGTACTCCACATTTCTTTAGGTTTTTTTGTTCCAAATATCCATGCATCCATCATTTTAAAACAGTTTTAAGTGAACTGTTAATTACATAAACAAATCGAAGTATTTGCGTATGTTTGGACACGTATGGGGGTCATATAGTCTCCATAAATGGTCCCTTTATGGTGTTGCATCAAATAAAAGCTTGATATACCGCACCGACGGTAAAAAAAAAAAAAAACTAAAAACATGATCTTAATACATTAGCTTAAATAACGGCTGTGGAGGACTCCGGAGTGCTGGGAAAGATCTAGACGTAACATTCTCAACATCAGCTCGTCCTGATTCCTGTTAAAAGCTGTCGTTGAGAATATGAACATTCTTTGATGCTCTGCGGAGACCATCGTTTGATTCATGCTTGACCAAATGCAAGTAATGTTTATAGCCGTGCAACAGTTTAAGTGCTCTCTGCTGAAATACGGCTTGGCTTGAAGGCGAACGGACAGAAATTGGAGGAAGGAGTGTTTCATTCCCTAACATCTCAGTTTATTTCGAATTACTTATTACAATCACAGCTGTTGATACTGGGATTTTATTGCAGATTTACAAGTCTCGTGTTTACCTCTCAGTGGCTGGAGTGTCTCATAAAAATGAGGAATTGTCAAATGCACTTTCAAAAATACAACAAAATTCCTAGGGCTAAATCTGACATCACGTACAGTACGATGGCCTTCCTCTCTTGCCAACATGCAGCAAGGCTCAGGCTTCACCTAGAGAAGGCTTTGCCATCTTTCTGTCTGCTAAAGCAGGTCAACAAACAAAAAGCTATTATGTTGGGCAGCTGCCGCCTGGGAGTGGGTAATTACAGAGCAGTGCGGACAGCTTCATTCTAAACAGGTACTAAAAGCATCGTTCATCATTCCCTTCATCAGTACGTTAGGGTCACGTGATGCCCGTCAGGGATGGAGGCCGGCTGCCGCTTGAGCGCCTGGATCATGATTGGCTGCCAGCTCAAGTCCTTTCTGAGGTCATCCAGTCAGGAGGCTTGACCCGCCAGTGACCTTGTATCACTTGACATTTGAAGGGCTCAGGGTCAGGCATTGATATCGCTGCAGTACGCGGGATGCAGAGGGAGGGAAAGATAAATGGAGCTGTGGAGGAGAGGACTGGATGAATAGGAGCGAGGGGGAAGATGAAGGGCGCTTGAGATGAAAAAGAAAAGTGAGGGTTGAGTAAGCACCGAGGGTTTTCTCCTAGGCACCGGCTGACCAATAGAAATGCTTCGTTTTTGCGCGCTTTATGCATGATGTCATGAATGAATTGGACGATAGAAGACATTATTGTTTCCAGTCGGGCTCCAGTTATCGATAACATTATGAAGCGGATAAGCTTTTTTTCCAATCTGCAAGGCATCCAGGTGATCTCCTGCATCATCAACAAATAAAAACAGAACTAGAAGGAAACCCCGGTGAAAAGAATTCTCTCACACTGCACTGACTGTCTCCTTCATAGAGTCCCAATAAAAACTCAATTTGCAGAAATACTGCGCTATAGTCAGTCCTTGATTAGAGCAAAATGTTAGCACTAGCATTAACATGATACACATCACGAAAGTGAAACAATACAAAATGAGATCAAAGGGCTCTTGCATCTCCGACGCGACCAAATCTCGCTGGAAAGTTTGTTGCAAAATGGTCTAAGACCAATCTCGATTTATGATATGTATTCAAGCGAAAATTTCAAAATTAGCAAACAAAACAATGAAAAGCACGTCATAAAATGTCATTACCCCCAGGTGGCGCTGTGAATGAATATATGTAATTGTTTAGGCAGATATTCTTGTCCCATGTGTTAAAATTAGAAGCACCTCATCAGTGTTATATGTTATATTTCCTGTGGCCACCTGGTGGCGCTATAACCGAGAGAGTGTGTCGTAGATGTGCTCAGACCTGAACCGTTAACATATTAGGGTCATTTTGGACCAATCAATAAACTTTGCATGACTGAGTTATCATCAACCTCCTCTTTATGACGAAATGTTGATTTTCGATTGCTGCCGTGTGCAAATAGTTTAACGAAGTTCGAAAAGCTTCACAAATTAACATCCCTTACACCCTAAGATAAAACTGACGGAGTTTCGAGATGAACAGATGCAATTTCTCTGAAGATTTGTTAAAGGACACTAGTAAAAGTGTTCATTTTACGAAATTGCTGACTTCCTGTCGATTTTTGTAAACGTGATTCATGTTACGTATACTTACACACGTGCCCACGTGTGACAATCGCACTGTGTGACGTACCAAAGAGACTTGCAGGGCAGTCGCAGGCTGGTCGTGAGATATCTGACATGCTCACAATGTCTGCGACCACCAATGAGAAGCAACGTGAGGAGATTCAAAGGCATAGATGGCAATATGAAGAGTAATTTTGGTTCAAATGGGGCTTCTTTCCAGTCTATTTGGAGCTAAAAGATTACATTTTTGATACTAATTTCAGTCTTGCGCTTCATTCTGGCACACATGACCCTGTTTTTAAAACAATTCTCAATTCTTTTAAAAAGATCCTCTTTTAGAGCTGGATGCTGAATGGAGAGCGATCTTCAACTTGTTCTTCAGAATTCCCCACAGGTGTTCGGTCGGGTTCAGATCAGGAGACGCTTCAATCCTCCTCACCCTGATCTTCTTCGGAAACGCAGCAGTAGCTTTAGTCGGGATCATTGTCATGATGGAAAAGTGCTCCTTCAGTAACGACCAGAACATTGTTGAGTTCATCGATGAAATGCAGCTCCCCAAGACCAGCACCTCTCCTGCAGCCCCACATCAGGACACTCCCACCACCATGTTTCACTGTAAGAAAAAGGGATTTTTCTTTGAAATCCTCACCTTTATGACGCCGGACAGTTTTAAAACCATTCGTTCCAACAAACATTGATGTTTGCTCATCACTCCAGAGCCCCAGGAGCCTTCATTTTTTTCAGCATGGGACAGAGGAAACTCTAGATGTGCTTTGTTTGTGCATGATCTTTAGGAAAGGCCATTCCTCTGCAGTGTATGCCGTCAAACATAAATGCTCACACCAGATTGACTTTCTGCTGCTTTAGCTAACTGCAGTGAGCTAAATCTTAAATCTTCTTATCTTATAGGAAGATTTTGTGACATATTTCATCCATAGGGAGCCATTGCTGACAACATGCAAAGGACAGGGCTTTTTAAGTAATGTCCTTTTATAGTGCTCTGTCTGTTGGAATCTCTTAATCCTTACATTTGTGGGAGTATTTTATAGTGTAGTATCTCATAGAGAAGTTGATTGTTTGATGGAATGTTGTGGGGTGTCCTAAGCACTGTATTTGCACATAACTGTGGTGCAAACAATATTACAAACATTTACAACAAAACAGAAAAAAAACTTTTCTCTTTCTCTTTTAAAAAGCTCTTTGGAGCGAATCAGTCCAAAGCCAGTTCATAGTCTTCTGAAGGATCTCTGAGAGTGGTTCGAGATTGTGATGTAAATGGAAAAACCCTCAACAAATCCACCATCTCCTCCATCTCTTGCTTCTGCGTCTGGGGCCTGTCACTATGGCAACCTCACCCAAGGCAGAAGGAAGTGTGCATGTGTGTGGGATTGGGCGTAGTTCAGACAAATAGGCATCGCAGGACTCATTTATTCATTTTTTGGTTGCAGGAAATGTGAAATGAAAGGTCAAATACGTTTGCTTTGCATATTTGAATTGCTATTTTGTTTAAAGCGTGCATTTAATATAGAGGGAATGAGAGAGAAGGTTTGTTCTAGTGAAGGATGCACGTAAACCTAACATCTGGCATTGAAATTGCACCTCTGAGCTGTTAAGAGAAAGCCTTGAGATATTGCTATTAATTTGTTCCGCATTGCTCTTTGCTTTATGAAGTGGATGCCACTGGCTTTGTGTATAATGAATGTGGTGCTGCTTTTTCTTGATCAATTTGTAGCTCAAACATCAGCATCAGCAAAAACGCTCTTGCTCTGCTTGTCTTCTTCCAGGTCCCCGAAGAGCTCGTCTGCAGCTTTCCAAAGGGCAAACAAACACAAGAGTGTGCAGTGCTGCTCCGCAGAGGTCACACGGACAGAACGCTCCTAAAAAGCTCGTGCTTGCAATCGAGTCTCACTCTGAATCAGAAATGTATTATTATTTATTCAAATTAATATAGTTACCATTCCAGGTAACGGTGGCTTGTACATTTGGGTGGGCACGTGCTCAAAGTGAAGGGGCACATTCACAAATTCGAAACATTCGTCCACAGAAACTCACCTTCCAATTTATCAGATCTTTCTTTATTTTATTTATACAGTTATACTCTTAAGTTTACGCACCCTATCACACTCTAGTTTGTGGTTGGGTGACATGAAACAGTTTTTTTTTAATTATAATGACAACAGAAACGATCCAAATTACCCTGATCTTATTATCTTGTATTGCCCTCTTAACATCAGTGACAGCCTGGAGTCTCTTGAGGTAGTTGTTGATGAGGTTCTTTATCTTCTCTGTTGGTAAAGCAGAACATTATTCTTGTAAATTCTTGCATGAACTGCCCATTTGAGATCAATGATATTTAGATCCAGAACCAGTGAGAAGTGGACTTGGTGTTTTGGATCGTTGTAGTGATGGAATGTCCTGCATTAAACAAATACTTTAAGGGGCATAAAAATCAAAGTAGGGGCTCTTTACAAGGACAGACAAAAAATTTGGAAGTAAGCTGTAAAAGGGAACTATCATTGACAAGCTTAAGATGTTACAGAGTTTTCACAGACACTCTAATTTTGCGTCAGTTTGAGAGAAATGTCCCCTTGATCAACGCAAACAGGAAGCGAGCTACAAAGGAGGTCGGCTCCCCTATGTAAGGCATTGGGCTCTCTTGAAGACGTACATTGTGAAAATTTAAAAGATGTCAAAAATGTGTACAATGTGAAACTTTTCGTGAAATTTTGGGTTTTGTATAATATCATCGTTGTGAATTAAACGAAAAAAGATTGAATCTCTCCACAGTTTCCCTGGTAGAAGTGGCTCATCTCTCGCTAGGGTGACAACACATGGGCTAACAGAAAAAAAATCCCCTTTGGCTGAATATGGTAGTGGCAGGAAAACAAACGCCCACCAGGTGCATAAAATTGGGCTTCCCCAAAGCTCATCTTATAGTTTCCACCCTACAAAAAGAAAGGGGTTTTGGAAAATGTCAAAAAAAAAAAGCGACCAGAGCAGATTTCCCCGTATTTCTATAGCCCTTCTTCTCTTGTGTTCTGTGTTTATTCTCTCCATCAAACAACTTTTCCACTAATAATTAAATTTGTATCATTAAATTGGGAAGAAAATTCAAACCAATTGCAATATGGGATGAATTCCATCGCATGGTCGTGAGTTCTTAAAGGGGCCATGATACGGAAAATCAACTTTTCTGACATTCTTAGCATCCTTTAGTGATGTTCATTCATCAAAGACATGCCTCAAGTTGTATTCAGAAGCTTTCACACATGTTTGTGTAATCCTGTATTCCTTTTTGTGAGTCAAAAATAGCTCGATTTTCCTTACAATTTTTACCTTTGCCCACTGACCAGTCAAAATAATTGCTAGTCCAGCTCATCTCTTTGCAGATCGGGGTGCGCTGCCTGACCAGGAAGTGCTAAAGAACAATAGAGAGAAACTGTTTTCTGTTAATTTTAATGTCGTAGGCAATAGGGTTGAGCAATGTCCAGCAATTTGGGCATCGACAATGTCCATAGTAAAACTCCCAATCACCAACTTTAGCATTGCTGCCTGATAAATGAGGCTGAAGCAATAATAGCGGTTATAATAATCAACCCAGCATTGCACAAAACACCTGAAATTGATTAATAATGTGACGGTAAATGGTGTAAATGGTGAGTTATGCACAAACAAAAAATATGAAGTCATTCAGGGCTCAGAGGGCTCAAATATTTATTATAAATGCTTTAAAAACTACATGCATGAGATCTGATTTCTCTCTGGACCTGCATGTATGGTTGCATCTTGTTATTAGAGAATAAATCATATAATAAATAAATAACCTGTTAGAGAAGGGTTACACAGATTTAACAGAAATATGGCTTTTTTTTAGCTTAAACATTGGTAATGCTAACAGCTAAATACCATGGTGCAAGAGAGAGGCAAATAAGCAGGGAGGAGGGGAAAAAAAGAGAGGCTCAAATGTCTGTCATCAGCTTGTGCATTCCTGGCTGTGGTGTAACATCCTGTTTGTGATGTAACTTCCTGTTCTATCTCACAAATGAACATATAGATTATGCGTAGCATTTTTATAATACAGTCAGTGGCAGCTCTCCCTCATGTTGCTTCTCATGTCAACTGTTAACAACAAAGTAGGTGCCCCCCCCCACGCCGCCGCCTTCTGGAGTTGGCCAATAGGTGCCCTTTATAAACGATGGCGTTCACTTTGCCCAGCATATTCAAACCATCTCTTTTAGTGTTCATAGAGACAAAACTTGTGTGCATTTACAGACTCACTTTTTTCTGGGGATTTTATCAGTTTGGACACATCAAAAGATCATCCTTTTGCATTACCAGTTCAATAATCTGTGAAATCCTGCGGCATTCTGACTGAATTCCAGTATTAAAACAGTGACACATAAAGCTCTAGGTGCCAATAAAGCACCAGTTTGACTTCAAACCTGCTGAATGTAACCTTGACACACTTTCACCCACATGGCTATGCGTCGACCCATTCTCCATCTCATTGTGCCCCTCCCCCATCCTCCTCAGAGAGGGAGAGCAGTTTCTTAGTCCTCCAGAAGTGCTGAGTGCTGCTGTTATACACCGAAATTCGCTGAGGCTGGAAGCTGTCCCCAAACATCTGTTCTCCCGATGTGTAAACACTGGCTGAAACGAGGGAAGGAAAGCCTACTTGCACACCCTCGCAAATACAGCTTGCAGCTTTAAGACTTTCCTCGTTTCTCAATGACAAACAAACGAACGACTAGTGCTTCGTTCCACTGTTTGGGATGCACTGACACAATGGCTTTTGATAGTGGAGCAAGGGTGTGGAAAAGACGTTTTGTGTCCTCTTTTGTTTGGGTACAACAGGAATCAGCCATTTTAAAGAACTCCCATCACAGGGTTTTGGACTTGAAACAAGGTCTAGCTTTGTTCAAAGAAAATAGAGAAGGCAAAGATAAAACACGCTTTAGCTGTGATGATACCATTTCTATCAGTGTAAAAAAACCTTGCTTGAAAGGAGACAGAACTCAAATGAAGATGTGTCTCTCCCGCTGCTCATTTGAGAGAGCCAATAATTCCAGGGTTGTCGGGTTCAAGTATCTCAGGGTCTTGTTCACAAGTGAGGGGACTATGGAACAAGAGACGGATTGGTGCAGTAATGTGGTCGATGTACCGATCCGTTGAGGTGAAGGAGCTAAATGTAGGTGAAGCTCTTGATTTGTTGCTACCCTGGCCTTGAGCTCTGGGTCATGACTGAAAGCATGAGATTTGAGTTTTCTCCACAGGGTGGCTGGAGATAGGGTGAGGAGCTAAGTCACTCTGGAGGAGCTCAGAGTAGAGCAACTGCTTCTCCACATCGAGAGAATCTAGCTGAGGTGGTTCAGGCATCTGTTTTGGTGCTTCTCTTGGAAGAGACCACAGGGAAGACCTAAGATGCAACCGCACATTTCTGAAAAGGCTGGCCCAGGTAAATCGTATTTGATATGATCCATGGCCTGGGTCAATGTGGACAGGATAACCGGAGTAGTATGTGTCCGGGGGGTGGGTTTTATCATTGTCGTCATGCTGTGTTGACAGCAGCCAGAGTAATGTAAGCAGAAGCGATTGTTGATACCGTGATTGTGGCTTACAGCATGTAAAGGATTACATGCGCATATTTGCCTTTTGATCATCGAACAGAGGCGCTTGTGTTTTTCCTCACGCAGTGTTCAATAATCATTTTAAAAACGCCATGAATCAGTTGCTCCTTGTTGGTTTGGCGTTTCAGAGGTGTTTGAGTATCCGAAGTAAAACTTTTTTTTTACCATGGTGTTCTGGGTATTTGTGGACATGGCCCATGTCTCCTGGAGGGTCCGGGAACACCTGAATGTCCCACCAGATGAGCTGGAGGAGATGTCCATGGAGGAGAATGTCTTTGCACCCATGCTTAGACTACTTCCCCCAGATAAGCGGAATAAGGAGAAGAGTTATTTCTATTATTATATATATTTATATAAAAGTTAAAGGTTCTCTCCACAAAATATGTGTTTAATGCCCTCATCTTACTTTAAATAGCTGATATCTTTTTTTTTTTTTAAATAGGGACGACTGCTGCTACAACTGCCTTCTGACCTGGGATTATTAGGGATTGTTGTCCTGGTATCAGATAGGAACACGTTTAAGGTTTTTTGACACTTGTACAGGTAAAAATGATCGCATAACTTCAGAATTACAGCTCTACGTGTGTAGTTTGTTTGTTGGCTTCTTCATGGACTTCTGGTACAAGAGTTCACCTCAGCTGGAAACTGGATTGGAACCAGTGAGCCTTTGACGTTTGGGTTTTGTTGACGGAGACAAATCCTGAAGGTGAGTACTGTTGAGAGTGAACTAGGAAGTAGACCTCTACAAGATAATGTAGGTCTGGCTGGAGTAATTTGGTGGGAATCCAGGTGGTACCTGCAAGAGAACCAGAAGGTACGAAGGTAAATAAATCCAGGAGTAGTGCTAGAAGTAAGTATTGCTGGAATAGGATTGAATCAAGAAGTAGAGGATATCATCTGGAGAGGTTGTTAGAATCACAGAGTGAGTCTGTTTGGTATAAACTAGCCCATTCTGACAACCTCTCCAGATGATATCCTCTTCTTCGTGGTTCAATCCCAGAGGCCTATTCCAGCAATACTTACCACTGAGAGACGTGAGTGTTTATGATGAGTGTGATTGGTGTGATGAGATATTGAGGTTGAAGGTACAAACGATTGGAGGGATTCGGGGCTTTCCTGTAACTCCGTAGCTAGGACCCTGCACTAGCAACGGAAAGATCTTGGGTTTGAACAACAAATACATACATGTTAGATTAAGAGACATGCAATGAAACCGCTGTGATAACCAAGAAAGGTCTGACAGAAAGCAGAAGAAATAACTTGAAAAGCATCTGTTTGTATTCCTCATCACTGAAAACACCACCAATACTGAGCAAATCTCCAACTGAGTACGCTGAAATGCAGCCACAAACCTTAAAGGAACCTCTGCCATGCTTAACTGTTGCTTGCGGACACGTGTTATCCGCTTGTTAAGCTGTAACGTCGCGCTTCCGATGTCTGGCTTAGCACTCTCCCCTTGAAGGACAGTGGTAAAAGGCGCTGAAACTTTGATCATCACTCCAAAAACACTTTAAATCAAGCGAAACATCATGTGTAGAATATATAATAATGTGTCGTAATAAAGGTTTCCGTTAACAAGGAGATTGTATCGCTCTCCAGCTTTGTCTACTGATTTCTTTCGGCAAATATTTTTAAAGTTGATTTTTATCATTTTATTTTACTTTTTGATCAGTCCAGAGCACCTTCTGCTGTTCTTATGCACCCCAGTCCGATTTTGTTGAAGTTTCTTTGGCTTTCTCCACTTCTGACCAGATTTTTCTGATAGGTCCACCTAGGGCACACTGTTTTCCCCACTGGATTGTCTAGCTCTTCCTCACCTGGTTCTAAGCCTCCTACACTGCTGTTTCTGTTTCAGTTCATGACTTTGTTTATATTTCAGAAGGCATTCTTTGTTTAATCAAAAATGCACGGTTTAATGTTTTGTTTTGTTATCTGATGTCATTCTAAAGCGCATTTAAAAATAAATATTTGAAAGTGAAACATAAGATATAAAAGTAAAACAAGAGTTTATCAGAAAAAAGGTATTAATTATATTAAGAAATATTAAAAAATCTGAATCAGAATTAGCTTTATTGCTCTGTAAGTTGGAGCATACGAGGAATGTGTTTTTGTGCAGAGGCACTACAGTGCAACAGACTCACAAAGACAAGACAAGATACAATAAGAGACAAGACAAGACAAGGTAATAAAATAGACCTTCTAAATTTACAAAATAGACCTTCTAAACTTACAAAAAGACACAGTATAAAAATAAAAAACGGACAGTAGGTTGTACAAGTGAAATATTTCAGAAAAAAGAAAGAGAAAAAAGGAAAAATCAGCATGGCACCTCGCTCATGTAAAGTCTTTGCAGCTCTCTCAGACTGATCTGAAGTCAGGCCCGAGAGGAATGAAATCATCTCTGGCTCTGCTCTCGCTCTTGAAAGCTTGCTGATGTGGTTTGCTCTCAATTATTGAAGGAAAAAGAACTGTGCGATCAGCGCCCAGCTTGATAGCATCACGGTATCTGCTCCTGCGCCCTCCTCTCCTGCACGCGTCATAACTCTGCCCGTGTTTACCGGTGGAATCTAATGAGCTCTACCGGAGCAAAACCGAACTGGGTTCGTGTTTCCTGAGCGCAGAGGCGTTTTAGATCTTTCAGTGTGATGGAGATGAATCTCTAGTGTCGTTAACAAGACGATGTTCTGCTCTCAACCAGTGCACACTCAAGCGCAAGTAATACTAATAAATCTGAATAAATTACTTTATTGAATATCAATTTCTTACTCTAAATGGACTGAGGCATTCATGTTTGCTTTTAATGTCTCAGTTTTTGTTTTTCCTCATTCAATAAAACGCGAGAAAACGCATTTATTCGATTATTGACCAAAGTTCTATTCGTATTGTTGTTATATTAGATTAATACATTTTCAACGTAGTACTCATCAGAAACAACAAAAATGCTAAAAACAAAAACTGTTTATGAATGCTATTATTAAAAACTTTTACAATTAAATAGCATTTACTAATACTTCTGCTAAAATATAATAAAAAAACAGCAACAGCAATAATGACATTAAACAATGGATCCTTTTGACACAGATTTAATTAAAACATTATTTAAATGATCTTACGTTTATTTTAAGTTTGTATTAAAAGTTTCAAAGCTAAATCAAATTGAAAGCCTTGACGCAAACTAGGAAAATTATTTGACGTAAACCAAACAAATAAATGTAATAACCTTAGGTTGTACCATGGTTGTTTTAATTTATCTATTTATGTATCTAAATTAAACTTACTGGTTAAACTAAATTGTGTTAAACGGTGACTTCATTTTAAATCTTTGACAAAACCAATTATCGATTGGGTTTTCAACCAAAGTGGTTTTCAATATCCGAATATTAAGTGCATAATTCAAACCAAAAAATGTAATTCGTTCAAAATATACATTTTCTTTTAATTGTATGATAAATAGTTTTGCGTACTTGAAAATCTTGAATTCTTGGTTTTATGGATCTTAAGCATCTACCCATTCAGATAGGAGACCAGCTATTGGAGACCGTTTTGTCTCCAATAACAACAGTTTCCGGTGTTAGAAAATCTCGTCAACTTCTACCTTTGCATGTTTTTTGAATCCAACTTTAATTTTATTGTTTTTACTACTGACCCTAATCATCACAAAAAGGCCTCACTTGCATTATTTGAGTATATTTTATTTTTTTGCTCCATACTTCTTTTCTTTCATAAATTACCAGCTCTAAACTAAAGTGAAAGACCTTAAGTGTGAAGGGCAGAGAGATGAATAGTGCTGCCTTTTCTCTGCGAGCCACTGACCGGGTCATCGCTGTCTCGAGGCAGAACAGGGGTCAAGAGGTGAAAGGTGAACTCTGGAGTAGCTGCATACATTATCCAGCCTCTCTCTCTCTCTCTCTCTATAAATATATATATATATAGAATGAGCCTTTGCTTAATCTAACTGGCTTTTTGGATTGTGCTTTGCTCATTTTATTTTAAACACGTTTCAGCTTTGAAAAGGATAAACGCAGAATCTCTCCTGATTTAGGGTTTGGAAGTAAAGTTTTTGAGCAAATCGTGTTTTAAATTGCAGCCGATCAAAGCAAATGGCTTTGGAGATTCAATCCATGCAACACAAAGCAAATCAATAAATGGTCGTGCAGCTCAAATCCACAATAAATCGATTGTTTGGCTTAGTATAAGTCCTCCCGCATCGACAGTATTCTAGCATTTTTGTTCTTCCTGTACGGCTCTGGCTGTAGTTAGATGCATGCTTTGCAGAAGTTCTTGCACCCCAGAGGCGAACGGTGCTTCTCCATTATTTAAAAACGACGATCAGATAAAAGCCCGCGATGTTAACGTGAGCTGCCGAGTTGCTGAATGCGTTTCTAAAAAGTGCACACTCCACAAGTCAGAGCAATGCTTTTATGATCCTTAAATCTAAAATGAACCAGTCACCCTTTTTTAAAGCGTTTAGGAATTTTCACAATGCGAAAAACTACATCATTATAAGATTAACACGTAATATTAATGTAAAAAAGTTAACCTGGAAACTCTTAATTTGAAAAACACAAATCACGCAAAGTTTGATTCATTCTATGCATTCGTTTTATAAGAATTACATTTCAATTGACCAAACTTTTAACTTTTGTAATTAAAACTGTCGATGTTTTGTAACAATTTCAACAAGTTATCAGATTGCTAAAGCATGTGCACTAATGTCCATTATTATTATTATTATTATTATTATTATTATTATTATTATTATTATTATTATTATTATTATTATTATTATTATTGTTGTTGTTGTTGTTGTTTTACCCGCGCTCTTCAACATAAAATTAAGTTTAATTCTCCCTATTTATAATATATTGTATTGTAAAATCTCATGTTTACGTTATTATTGCTTTTGATATATTCTACATTTAATTGCTGCATGAAAAAAATCATATAATTTCACTTATTAAAACTTTTTCGAGGCCAACAACAAACGCGATCATTTAACGATAAGTAGCAAAAATAAAATCCGTTTCTAAAATTTTCCTGAAACATTTTTGCTTAGATCTGAACCATGACTCCCCCTTAAAAAACAATTTCAACACGCATCGAAAAACAAGACGCATGAACGTTAAGATACGACATACATTTATTTAGTCAAGTTCTTTTTATTATCACTACAAATGAGCTGTTTTTTCCTTGATATTTGAACTTTTGCGCAATAAAAACCGCATGTGTGAAGAAGTTGAAAATATAATTTTTTTTAAAATGTAAATCACGCCGTAATCTTCGTGACTGCTTTTACTGTTTCCAAGTCAAAAGTCCACTACCCTCTCATGCAACACTTTTTTCAGTTCAGAGGAGATGCACACGTGTTTCTACTCCTTCCGTGCCGCCACACGCTCCTGCAGGAGCCAGGCCTTCCCGCTGCAGCCTCTTGTGCTTCATGCGTCTGTTCTGAAACCAGATCTTCACTTGCGCTTCCTTCAGCCCCAGAGAACTCGCGATCTCCACGCGCCTCGATACCGTCACATATTTACTGAAATGAAACTCTTTCTCCATCTCCGTGACTTGTTTGGTCGTGAAGTTCGCTCGCTGGAATCCAGCGGAAAACTCTCCGGCGGCATCTCGGCATCGCGGCATGTTAGACTCCGGGACTGAGCTTCTGCCCGTGTGCGGCGACGCTGCAAAAACGAAAAGACAATATGAATTTTATTAATCCCGGAGACCAATCCAGGGTTCGCAACTCTGGTAAGTTTAAAAGTGAAAAGGCGGGACTTTGTATTTTTTTCAACATCAATAAATCAAGTCAAATTAAATTAACCTTTTTATTTTTTGCTTGATGTATTGTTGAATTCTTCAAATTTGTAAATTATAAGAAAAAATATACAATATATATTTTAAAAACTCAATCTTGAAATGAGCTGCGTAAAAAGCATATTTTATAGGGAAAAAATGTAAAAAAAAAAGATAAAGTGTGTTTACTAACTAACTATTATCGAAAATAGTGATATCTTTAAAACTTTTGTGATCTGAAGTTTGAGTTATTAATTTTTTTTTCTTTTGTTTTAAATCTCCCAAAGGCACTTTTATTTAAATCACATCTTATGTTTTTTTTTTGACACAAAAAGCTAAATATTTTGCCATAAATT
This sequence comes from Danionella cerebrum, assembly GCA_007224835.1. NCBI lineage: Eukaryota > Metazoa > Chordata > Actinopteri > Cypriniformes > Danionidae > Danionella > Danionella cerebrum. Next base: position 385,043 of record SRMA01025321.1, read on the forward strand.
GTTCTCCAGAACTTGTTCCCCATGCACCCACGAATGCTGCTGCTGCGCCTGCATCCAGGCAAACCATCAAATTGATCTGTTGCTGCAGTGGTAATCATCAAACGCAAGAGTCTCTAAAGTCTGGTCAGCGTCTGATCCCAAATAACCATTTTAGTTCTACATTTTGAAATTAAATGTACTCCCATTTATATGGGCTTACATCAACCATAATGGCGGCATTATCACATGACCAAGAGATGTAGCATCTCACCCATTCCATTCAGAGTTTCCCTTAAGTTACATTATGCAAAACTTCGTACACTTTGGATTCTCACCAGGGGTCCTGGAACACTTACGAAATTAAATGCTAACAAATTAAGATTACTTTACCCAGTTACTTGTAGTTTAAAGTGGAGCCACCTAGCGTTCAAAAACGGTTAGCACTTACATCTATACGCATTTTAGATGTGTATGTAATAAAACCCTGTTTTTTTAGGGGAGTGAACTACTTTGCTTTAATGTTTATTTTCTCCTATTCCTCCAAATCTAGGGTTTGAAAAGGATTCTGTGAGTCGGGTGAGTTCCATCGTGTTTGTTTACAGCATGCTGTATCCCTGTAATGGAAAACAAATGACCAGCATGTTAAATACTGCCTATCTGAGCTTTAATTACACAACTAACAGCTGTTTTATTGGACGTCGAGCTCCTGTGTTGTTTGCTTTTGGAAGCACACAGAAAGTTGGACGTTCCTTTGTGGCATACACACAGGGGTCAGATGGTGAAGCACCCCGGAGTGATGCAGAAACTGAGCCTCACACACTGCTACAGACCCAACTAACCTCTGTGCCATCTGCACACCATGTGTAGTCATGTGCTCGTGCAGTCATGACATTGTAGTCAAGAACAGAACACACATGAAGGTCAAACAAATGCATGTTTTGCTTGCAATTCAATAAACGATTTGTTTTTCTACAAGAATCGCGTGGGCTTTGCACCACTTACATTTTTAAAGAGCTTCAAAATGTAAAATTAGATATTTTTAAGACTGACGACATGCTGACCACCAGGGCCCTGATGGGTGCCCTAAGCAGAAATGTTCTACGGTGCACCCCAAAATGCGCCTAACACTTTTTCTCCAAAAAACGCCAAGCTCTGAATGGAATAAATAAAAACTGTTATCGTAAAATGATTTTAAATTTTTGATTCTGACAGTCAATATTACCCTCCATAATGATGAAAAGAGTTTTTGAACACATTCATAAGACAAAATGGAACATTAAAGTGTACCCAACGCACCTTTTGTGTCTACCCAACACTAAATGTATATTCCCCACCCAAAAATATAAGTTCTGGAAGGAATAATTTGAATAAGCCACAAAGAAATATTGATAAATTTTGGATTCTGACAGTCAATAATACTTACTAAATTGATAAAGTAAAGTTTTTCAATGCGTTAATAGATTCCATAATTGAAACCACAATTAACCGTTACGAACAGATTGAGTACAAAACACGTGTAATACAAAACAATATGTTTTAATAGATATATGTCTATAATAATAGTAATTCATTATTTATACATTAAATAACTATTGATTTTTATTATTATTACATTAGCAAACGGGATAATGGTGCCCCCCTCTAGCACTTGGTGCCCTACACAGACTGGGTATTCAACGTGTTGGGAGTGGTGCTACTGCTGACTATATTTAATTTTATTTGGGAGATGGTTTACTTAAAAGAATGATTTAAGTCAACAAACCATTCTTTAAAAATTTGGAAAGAAACTTGTAGATTCTAGACTGAGTTCCATTTTATATTTGTGCGTTCACCAAGACCAAGATCAGAGAGAACTGAAACCAAGACAACATAGAGAAGTCAAGACCAAAAACAGAATACCATTAAAATGTACACATTTACCTAGGGCTGGGTAAAAACTGTCCAATTAACCCTTTAACACCGAACCTGTCGCCGGCGTCAGAATAACGACATGCGCACTTCAAACTACCATAGCTCTGGTGCTGTGCGAAAAAATGTCAAAAGGTTCTGGAAGCTGAGAAACATACGATACTACATTTATTATGTTAATGATGACATTGTGTGTGTGCCAGGGGCGGGAAGTTGTTGGAGCGTAGGAGAGCAGTAACAGATGACTGATTATTTTCCTTCTGTGATCGCTTTAGCAACACTTTAGCTGGGTTTTAGTGAAGATTTCATTGTAAATATTATATTTTTACTGTGTATAATAGTATAAGCATTGTTTTAGTAGTAGTAATAGATTTATGTATGTGAGAAAAGTTTTTACACCCAGGGTACAATCCCAGCTTTATAACAATTTTCAATATATAGTGTAATTTTTCTAATTGACATTTTATAATATTTCCTTTTTAAATATTGATTTTTCTATCATTTCAAAAATCTTGTTGCTGTAATTCCAAATCCATTTTTTTTGTTTTTACACACTGTTCCTAGCACTTATAACATAATAATAACAAATATTTGCCAGATTTTGAAAGTTGTATTTCCTCCGAAAAGAAAAATGGCTAAACAAAATTATACAAACACTATTTTCTGACAATGATTGTAAATAAGACAAGAATGCCAGGCAAACTGATGGAATTACAGTGTCATTATAGAAGTTAAAGGGTTAATGCTCTCATTAAAAGTTTAAATAAACAACTGTGTGCACCCTATTATTAATATAGATGTATATTTCAGTAAAAAAAACGTAAGTAGGAAAGTTTCAGTTAACAGCATTTATATCAAAATATGGATCCCATGTCTGCAAAAGTAACATTTTAAATGAAATATTAATAGCTAATTGATATCGAATCGAATCGAAACCATAAAAATAAAAATCAAATTGAATTGGTCACAATACCCAGCCCTACAATTACCT
>SRMA01025322.1:0-114873 GCA_007224835.1 Danionella cerebrum
TATCTCTAAATCATTTATGACTAGTCATAAATGTATTTGGAGATATCTCTAAATCATTTACTACTAGTCATTATTCTCCATTGACTTCCATTGAAAATTAATTGCAGATATCTTCAATTGATTTGTGCCTAGTCAAAAATGTATTTACAGATATCTCTAAATATATTTTCACTAGGCGTAAATACATTTAGAGATATCTATAATTATATTTTGACAAGTCAAAATTCATTTGAAGACATCCGCAAACTATTTAGAGATATCTCTAAATCATTTACGACTAGTCATAAATGTATTTGTAGATATCTACAATTATAATTTGACTAGCCACAAATTATTTAGAGATATCTCTAACTGTTTTGCAGATATCTTTAAATAAAATTAATCAGAGATATCTCCAATTATATTTTACCTATCCGTAATTCATTTAGAGATATCTCTAATTAATTTGTGACTAGTCAAATTATAATTGTAGATATCTACAAATACATTTATGACTAGTGGTAAATGATTTAGAGATATCTCCAAATAGTTTGCGGATGTCTTCAAATGAATTTTGACTAGTCAAAATATAATTATAGATATCTCTAAATGTATTTACGCCTAGTCAAAATATATTTAGAGATATCTGTAAATACATTTGTGACTAGGCACAAATCAATTGAAGATATCTGCAATTAATTTTCAATGGAAGTCAATGGAGAATAATGACTAGTCGTAAATGATTTAGAGATATCTCCAAATACATTTATGACTAGTCATAAATGATTTAGAGATATCTCCAAATACATTTATGACTAGTCGTAAATGATTTAGAGATATCTCTAAATAGTTTGCGGATGTCTTCAAATGAGTTTCGACTAGTCGGAATATAATTGGAGATATCTCTAAATGTATTTACGCCTAGTCAAAATATATTTAGTACTAGTCACAAAATATTTATTCCTATCTTAAAATGTATTTACGGATAGTCAGGTCAAATGTTTAAATGATAAAACGGCTTGCCATATCAAGTCGGACACGTTTGAGATCTCGTTGCTTCCTGAAACATGACGTTTGCCTACTTTGTCGCAGATGAACTGGATTACATTTAATGTACCACATTAAAACCACATTACATTAAATTACTGACATTTTAGTTATTCCATAAAAAAATATTACTCAAATATGCAGCTGAATACTATAGTTGGTCTGTATGAAAAAAGGACAATAATAAACTTATGCACAAATCCAATAAAAATAATTTAAGGGAAAAAAATGTACTGCAGTCAAAAGATCGTAAACTATTTACGAAATGGTATGCAAATTGATTTTTTATGCAATTGTATGGCTTGAAGCACGAAACACACGTGATCATCGTCATGTGGTGAATGTGGCCAATCATGAGAAGCTGTGACGTCATCATATCCTGGCGCAGTCGCTCCTAAAACGCTGCTCTGGCTGAGCAAGCCGGCTGTTATCGAAACGCTCTCGCGTTACTTTGATGCCACACGTGAACGTCACGTGACGTCAGCGCCGGTTCAAGTCGGACAGAATTTCTAACCGGCATGCACTACTTCAAGTCAGCCGCCGATCGGTCTGCGCAGCGCCGCATGAAGTCGAACGCACCTAATTTCTAACCGGCATGCACTACTTCAAGTCAGCCGCCGATCGGTCTGCGCAGCGCCGCATGAAGTCGAACGCACCTAATGAGAGTTCAAATAAAATGTTTACTCGTGAAGACGTTTTGATTTTTTTTTTTGCTTATATGCCGCGTAGATGTCAAATTTACTTGTAACACATTGTTCAACTATAAATATTGTTTAAAAAGTTTAAAAGAATGCAATCGCCTAAAGCAAGTTGCTTACAGCAGTGAATATTGAAATAATTTATGAATGTACAGCATTATACAAACTTTAGATGTTGATATTTTATTTGCGTATTCATTAGAATAATTAACATTTAACGTTAAAAGAAGGATGAACCAAAGTAAAAAAAATCATTGATAAAAATATAAAAAAGCTATATAGATCCATTCACATTATGGAAAAAAAACTTGTCCCACAATGGGGAAAGTTTATTTTAATAGCTTTAAGAGTCAAAAATAGAAATAAAATAGAGACACACACCAAAGCATTTCTTTCTCACACCATTCATTATCTTATGCTGATTCTAAAATTATCTTTATTTGTTTCTTAAGTTTTGAAATTTTGCCAGATTTTTAAAGAGTTGCTAGATTATCACCCTCCAAATATCTAGTTTCATAACTGTGTCTTTCCCTGGGATATTATTATAAACGAGTGGTAAACCAACAATTATTAATGCTGCTGTCAAGATATGTTCACATTCAACTTTCTCTTTGTCTGTAATGCAGCTGATTATCTATTTTTTTTCTATTGAATTAGAACAAAACATGTAAACAATGCTTAGAGAGCACTCGTGTGTTATTTGAGTGTAACAAAATCAGAAAACTTAAAGAAAACAACTATTTCAAAAGCTGAAGTGATTTTCTTATTTTATTTTTTAGTTAGAATATTTGTAACTCATTATTTGAACTAGTTGAAAAAGCAGAATAATCGCTCAAAGGCTACTGATTAATCATTGAAATAATCGATGACTAATCGATTAATCGGTCTAATAATCGATAGATTAACCGATTACCAAAATAATCCTTTGTTGCAGCCCAAGTATGAATATCCCAGTTTCTGAAGTGCCCAGCCCAGTTTCAATCAGTCACTTAATACACCTTTCTTCCCCTTCCTGATGCTCGGTTTGAACCGCGGCAGATCGGCTTGACCATGTCTACATGCACAAATGCATTGAGTTGCTGCCATGGGATTGGCTGATTAGACTTTTGCATCAATGAGCAGTTGGACAGGTGTACCTAATAAAGTGGCCGATGAGAGTATGTGAATAGACCAAGCACCTTTTTTTAATCTTATTTTAATTCTCCTGCCTTGAAACCGTAAGATATCTTCCATTACTTCTTAACTAGGACAATTAACAGACTGCCTGCATTTTTACGTTCTCTTTGTCGAAAGTGTTTTGTTTTTTTATTTTACATTGAGCCTTGATTAAAGCAGCCTAACAGAAATTTTACATTCAGCTCACACACGTCCTGGAGTCTGTCAGCGAGTGGCAGGATCTATATTCGTCCTCCTCATAAATGAACAAGAAATACTAATCAAGGACGGGAAGTTCAGCGGATGCTTCCTGCCAGCTTCCTTTGATGCACTGAAGAGCTTTCATGAGCCTTCTGTGATGCTCTCGCTTTGTATTTTCTATGTACAGTAGAGTTCTGTATGATTTATTATCTGCAGATGCAAAACTTCATCTTCATGCTTCCTTCTGTTCTGATCACAGTTCGGCTTGAAATGACCACAGAGACAGAAGAGAAAGCAGAGCAGCAGGGGGCGTGTCCAACTCCGCCCCCTTCTGCTTCAGCTCCACCTCCTGCCGCTTCTGCCCCGCCCCTCGAAAGCCAACTTCCTCCAGCCGCTGCTCATAGCACTCCTGTAAAGAAAGAACAGGTAAAGGCTCCATTAAGCATTTCCTCAAATGCTTAAATGAATTGATCAGATGTACATCCTTGCAAAAATGTGAAGTAAGGAACATGTTTCGTTAAGGCTGGGGAGGTGGGTGGAGCCTTGCAGGCAAAAGCCAATCAGCTTGCAGCGGAGGACGACGGTACCTCCCATCTGTCTTCCTCCAGCAAACGATCACCAGCGAAAATAAGCAAAAAGCCCAAAAACATGCAGTGCAAGATTACCCTGCTGGATGGCTCTGACTACACCTGTGTGGTGGAGGTAAGGACACACTTTATTTTCTGCACCTGCAAACTCAGCCGTGAAGATCTGACAGGAGTGTAGTCATCATGTGAGTTTTTAATAAAGTTCTCAAGACAATATTATTAGCCCCTCTGTCAAATGTTTAACAGAGCAAGGGGATGTTTTCACCTGATTTCCTGTCATGCTCTTCTAAGGAAACTCTGTAATTTCAGAGGAAATTATGTAATTTCAAAAACTGATAAAATGGGCTAGAATGAGTAAAAAAAAGAGTAAAACTGTAAACGTTTTTTTCTAGATTTGTAAGAACAGTTTTTGATTGTAGTAGAAATGTGTGTTTTTTGTCACATCCAAGTACAAAAATGAAGCTGCACGTTAATACCTTTTCTTAACTTTAAGTTTTTTTTAGTCATTGTTTCAGAAAATGTTGTTTCTTGTTTTCTTGAAAATCTTGAATCTTTGAATCTTTGAATTTGAATCTTTGAATCTTTTATATAAATTATTTTCCCTGTTTTTCTTTTCAGATGAAGTCTGGCAATTATTATTATTATTATTATTATTATTATTATTATTATTATTATTATTATTATTATTATTTTGTTATTATTGTGTTACAAATGCTCAGAACAGTGTTTGTAACAAGGAAAAAAAAACGTTTCTCTTTATAAACCACTCAATTTACATCAACAAGATGATTACAAAAATTCAGTGTCCATTTCACAGATTGTTGCACAGTGGTTCCCCGGGATACGAAATTAATGCGTTCCAGGGTGTCATTCGTAGCTCGAACATTTCGTATCTCGGAGCAAGTTTTACATGTAAAACACCTAATCCATGCAACGGCTCTCAACAGTACAAGTTGGTATAAAATGGAAAACCAGAGAAAATTCAAGTAACGTTTCTTCAATCCTTAAATCTACACATTGTTAATGTAATAAATGATAATAAAACAGAATAAAAGACAAGCAAAGTACGTAATACGTACACAAATGTGAAACCTTACGGAGGAGGAGGAACGGATGGCAGAAAACATTACAGCTCCACGTATCAAAGTTAACTTTCTCGAGATATTTCAAAAATTTCTAACACAAACACGAGTGGAGACAGATGGAGAGACGCTTCTGAGAACGCGTCACAGGGTTTCTCTAAGTTGCGCTACAGAACAACGCTTTCCACGTTATAAACGTTATTTCTTTTACGTCACCTTGACTCTAACATTTGTTATAGTACATTATTAATAATCTATACACAATGTTTCGCTGTGTTGTTGAAGTGTTTAGAAGCGCATCAGACCCTTTTTGCACTTAAAGATAGTAGCGCAAGAAACACGGAAGCGCAACGCGACAACAGCTTGTAATTGTTCGTATCTCGAAATTTTCTTCGCATCTCGAAGCAAAAAACTTCCCGCGAGACCTTTGGTATCTCGCACATTTCGTAACTCGAAGCATTCGTATCTCGGGGAACCACTGTATTTACAAATTCTTATTTGAAGCAGTTCCTGTCCAGCTTCTGGAAAGTGGCCTTGAGTTGAGGGTTGAGATGTTCTTGAAAAGACAGAATATGCCTCAAATGTAGACAAAAACACAAGAAAACACAGTACAATCTAACACAACTAAACCTATTACTACTACAACAATGCTTATACTAGTTATATCCAATGTAACTATAATAGTTACACTGAAATCTCTGCTAAACCACTGCTAAAGTATTGCTAAATAAATCAGTAACATGAAAAATGAGTCATCTGTCAGTGCTCTCCTGCACAATGTGGTCATTACCATAATAAATGTAATATCAGTCAAAAGCATCGTTTCTCAGCTTTCAGAATATCTTGAGATTTTTTGCAAACATAATCAGAGCTGTGGTTGTTTGAAGTCCGCATGTCACTGTCACTGCTGCTGTCGACAGTTCAGCTTTAATCAGTAATTTTCCATTTGGGTATCTGTATTTATCAGTCAAGTTCTTTATACAACACCTAACATGTCTCTGGTGGCGAGATTTACGCCCAATGCATTGCATTTCACTTGGTGATGTATATCTTGGATGCACCTTCTCGACTATGGAAGCATTCAGCAAAACGTTTTTAGTGAATCTAAAGCTGTTTAGAGCTGTAGTCAACAAATTTAGGCCGAACTCGATCATTGTCGGAACCTGTTAATCCTCTGACAAAGATCTTCATTTACATGTATGCATTTGGCAGACGCTTTTATCCAAAGTGACTTACATTTAATGAACGTTTTTTTTCCTGTCAGTTCTTGCTTTCCCTGGGGATTTGAACCCACAACCTTTGCATTGTTAGCGCAATGCTCTACCAACTGAGCCACAGGAAAGCTTCAGCTCTAGATAAGATGTCTTTTCAAAGATTGCCACTCTGTGTTCCAAAATGACACAACCTTTATTGTGCTGCTCTATTAAATCCATTGCTTTTCAAACCACAGAAGCGTGACAGAGGCCAGGTCCTCTTTGATAAAGTCTGCGAACATCTCAATCTTCTGGAGAAAGATTATTTTGGGATCACCTTTCGTGATGTTGAGAATCAAAAGGTACATTAAGACTCATCTTCATGTGAAGTGGATCTTTAAACACTGATTCTTGAGTCTTGATTCTTCTCAATGATTCCTTTCAGAACTGGCTGGATCCATCCAAAGATATGAAGAAGCAGATAAGAGGTGAATTGCTCTAATACATCACTTTAATGCAGTGCTGCACTCAACTATTTGCTGATAAAATTTAATTTCACTCTCAAGTCAAGCTTTATAAACACAAGTTCTCTTGATATACTTCGATTATGGATTTAGCTCCATATTGTTGGATTTAGCTGCAGAAAGCGTGAGGTACTCTAAAACATCCTGGTATGGATAGCTGCATTGACCTTAGAAAACACAGTGGACCAACACCAGCAGATGACATGGCGCCACAAACCATCTGTAACTGAGGAAACTGTATTCTAGATCTCAAGCATTGTGGGTTCTGTGCCTCTCCTCTCTTTCTCCAGACTCAAGGACCTTGTGCTTCAAAGGATATGCTTTGATAACTTTGTATCATTTAACACCAGTCCGGTCCTGTAAGTCTTTAGTCCTGGCAAGACTCTTTTGATGCTGTCTCTCATTCAAGAGTGGCTTGGCTTGTCTTGCATATGTTTTTACGCAGTTCTTCTTAAAGCTCTGACTTCAGGTGCAGATGACTCTTTGCAAATCTCCCTCACAATTTTTAAATGGTTTTGTTTCACAATCCTCTCAGGGTGCTTCTGCATATTTTCTGCCCCTTTGCAAAATATTCTCATTTACTATGTGCACAGATATTTATGAAGGACATATATAAAATAATAACAAATAAATAAACCACGTCACCATGTAGCACAAGATAATATAATGTGACCAACCGAGCTACCAACCATTCCCTTCATTCCCCTATCTATAAACTATTTTTAACTTTACTAAAATCTAGACTGCTAAATTTTGTGCTAAACTTTGAATTTTTGGTTGCTCAGCGATGCCATATATAGCTTCCTTTGCCAAGTTGAGTAATATAAATCAATGTCTCTAAGATTTTCCTTAGCTTAGATAGTGATATGCCAAGATCGCTGCTATGGTAAACATTCAGGTTGCGATGAAGGGGTCAGTAATATAATATAAAGTCCCGTTTGTCACTATAAGTTATATAAACCAACTCCCACATCTTTATTATTTACCAAAGCTGAGATAGAGTTAGGAAAGTTTGGTTGCTAGGCAAACAATTTGGTAGATAAGGTGAGTGATATCATAAAACACAACCCTTTGATGATCTTGAAGACGTTTTTGTTGTCGTTTGCGATTTCGACTTTTTTTTTCAGTGACCATTCGAAGTCAAAGGTAAATATTTAACCCTTTCTAGAGAGTGGGGTTCAAATAATTTTGCACAGTGGTCGCTGTGTTCTTGCGCAGACTGATAACTTCCACAAGTGGGGTCGGTTTGAAGTTTCTATGAAGTTGTCAGTTACAGTTTTACAAAGTTTGACCCCATTTTAGGTCAATGGAAAATTTGCCAGCATTCTCTCGGATTTCCCAGAATTCTTTTAATGGTACTAGTCTGAAAGGTAGAAAAACTCGAGTCTGACCAGTTTGGATGTCTTGATAAAGTTTGGTGGCTGTAGTTCGAGCAGTCTTGGAGGAGATGCATTTTCTGTCCATAGCAAAAGACAAATAACCTTAGGTTGTATTTTAGGTTTGTAAAAACACAAAGATGAGGTTGTTATACTGTATTCTATACTCCACCAGACGCTCCACCATTGGAGCTTAAACAAAACCGGAGAATATGACTATCCTGTTTTATTTCTATTTTGCTTCAGGTGTTGCCTGGGTTTTCTCATTTAATGTAAAGTTTTATCCTCCTGAACCGGCGCTGTTATCTGAAGACATCACCAGGTCTGTCTCTGTTGTAAATCAAATATTAATTTGAGTTAAAAGTAATTGCATATTTGTGTAATTGCAACTGTCTGTATTTTTCTATATGGTGTGTATCGTCAGGTATTACCTGTGTCTACAGCTGCGGGACGACATCTCTTCTGGACGTCTGCCTTGCTCGTTTGCCACTCACACTGTTCTGGGCTCTCTCACTCTCCAGTCGGAGCTGGGGGATCACGAGCCGGAGGAGTTTGGCCCTGGGTGTGAATACCTGCGTGAGTTTCGATTCGCGCCTCGGCAGACCCCTGAGATGGAGGAGAAGATTAGTGACCTGCACAAGAGCTATCGGTACGTCCTCTCACTTGTTAGCGATGGTCTTTCAATTTCATTTTTCAGACCCTGATGCCATCTAGTGGTGAAAAGAAAAGATAAGTACAAGACCTGTGATGTGGTGTGTTTTTAAAATTTGCCTAAAAAAAAATTTTTTTTTCACAAATGGAACACAAAGTGCTTTGAACAGTATATAAGTTTTAGGAGAGGTTCATCTGTTATTTTTGATACAATTTTCACTTGTCTCACCATTATTTTATCTCACCACTTTTCAGTTTTGTAAAAATGTAAAAACTTAGTTTTTTTTACAGTCTTAGAATAATGTACACCATTTTATTTTTATAAATTGAATTTCTTGTACTATTTCAAGATTGTTGTGGAATTTTTGTGTTTTTGTGTAATAAAAATATATTCTTGATGGGATTGTACTAAAAAAATTATATCAAGCATTGTCACAAAAACAGCTTTAAAGATAATTTATTAGAGGAAATTGTAAAGTATGAAAAAATGGTTGAGTCCAATACTAGAGTTTATTTCTGAGAGGTTTAATGGTTGATGGTTTAAAGGTGTAAATGGTTATTGAGATGTATTTATGTTCTTTGGTAATGTGCTAAAGAGTTGCTTTAAATCTTCTACAGTAGACCTTGTCTGTTTAACTTGTTGACAAATAGAGGCTGTTGGGATGCTAACATTGCATTATGTGGTTTTTCAGAGGAATGACGCCAGCGGAAGCAGAGATGCATTTCTTGGAGAACGTAAAGAAACTCTCGATGTATGGAGTCGACCTTCATCATGCAAAGGTACTGTAGAGAGAGAGAGAGAGAGAGAGAGAGAGAGAGAGAGAGAGACTGTTTTTGTAGTATTTGCAAATCTCATTATACATAGTATTAATAGATTTTTGGGTCATTGCACAGTAATTATTCTTAGCATAGTTATCAAGTTGTCACAGGAGAAAAAGACTCTTATACAGGTTTTATGAAAGTGAACATAAATCCCCTGAGGGAGGGGGGGGGGTGTTCAAACTCTCAATTATTTCTGGCTGTGAGGGGAATTCAAATACTGTGCAGGTGATGAAGGGTGTAGGAGACATGCAGAGTAGTGCAGCATCCAGTATGGTGGCTTGAATCCCACTGGGTCTAGGGAATCAGGTAGATTTATTGGCAGAGGTGAAACCAAGTCACCACGAGTCAAGTCCCAAGTCAATGCAGGGCAAGTCCGAGTCAAGGCAAGTGAAGTCTGAGGCAAGTCCCAAGAAAATGTAGGTCAAGTCTGAGTCAAATTCCAAGTCAATGCAGGGCAAGTCCGAGTCAAGGCAAGTGAAGTCTGAGTCAAATTCCAAGCAGGGCAAGTCCGAGTCCTGTCCCAAGTCAATGCAGGGCAAGTCTGAGTCAAGCCCCAAGTCAATGCAGGGCAAGTCTGAGTCGAGTCCCAAGTCAATGTAGGGCAAGTCCGACTCAAACCCCAAGTCAATGCAGGGCAAGTCCGAGTCCTGTCCCAAATCAATGCAGGCCAAGTCGGAGTCAAGTCCCAAGTCCATACAGGGCAAGTCTGAATCCTGTCCTAAGTCAATGCAGGGCAAGACCGAGTCAAGACAAGTGAAGTCTGAGGCAAGTCCCAAGAAAATGCAGGTCAAGTCTGAGTCAATTCCCAAGTCAATGCAGGGCAAGTCCGAGTCAAGGCAAGTGAAGTCTGAGGCAAGTCCCAAGAAAATGCAGGTCAAGTCTGAGTCAATTCCCAAGTCAATGCAGGGCAAGTCCGAGTCCTGTCACCAGTCAATGCAGGGCAAGTCCAAATCTAGTCCTAAGTCAATGCGGGGCAAGTCCAAACCCTGTCCTAAGTCAATGCAGGGCAAGTCTGAGACCTATCAAAGGCAATGCAGGACAAGTCTGAGTCAAGCCCCAAGTCAATGCTGGGCAAGTCCGAGTCCTGTCCCAAGTCAATGCAGGGCAAGTCTGAATCCTGTCCCAAGTCAATTTAGGGCAAGTTCAAGTCAAGTCCCAAATTAAGCAGGGAAAGTCAGAGTCAAGTCTCAAGTCAATTCAGGGCAAGTTGAAGTCGAGTCCCAAATAAAAGTAGGGAAAGTCAGAGTCAAGTCAAGTTCAAGTCGACTTACGTGCTTTATCAGCAATCAAATTTGGTAATTGGTAATCAAATTACATGAGCAAGAGGCTGGGGTACACCCTGGACAGGTCACCAGTCCATCACAGGGCAACACACATTCACACCTAAGAGGAATTTAGATTATTCAATTAACCTGTCGCATGTTTTTGGGATTGTGGGGGAAACCGGGGTACCCAGAGGATACCGCAAGCACAGGAAGAACATGCAAACTCCTTCAAGGAAGGTTACCGGCAAGCCTCGAACCGGCAACCTTCTTATTGTAAAGCCACAGATTTACCCACTGCACCACTGTGCCGCCCTGAACAAGGAACAGTGCATGCTTTTTTACACCGAGGCTTTGTATTTGCACTGAAAGCGTGAACACAGAGCTCAACGGGTTCACAAAAAAACCTCACACAGAGTCAGCATTGCAATTTCAGCAGTCAAAAAATAACTTAAAGTTGTATACAAGCTATCGCCATCCATCGCTCAGAAGCTGAAATGACTAGGGGGGTGCATATCATGGCAGGCGTGCTTTTTCCAGAGTATCATACCAACCATATGCCATCTTATGATAATTATATACATCTGAGAAATGGCTGGTTGCATACTTTCTCAGCAAAGTATTGATTGCCTAGGAAATGTATAAAATAACAATCCTTTCTAAATGTGCATGTTATATACATTGCTTACACATTTATTTATTCATTTATCCAAAATGATTTATATAATTTATACTGCTTGTTTTTTCTTCCTTCTTGCTTATGATCTAGTTTATAGGACAGTTCTTTCACTGTTTTTCTCCAGCTAAAGCAGAGGTAAGACACAGTGGTGGTACATATGATTGAGTGTTCAAGACAGCATTACCTTTAGATTCTTCATGTGCTTTGACGGAGAGAAGTCAAACCTATAGGTAGCAGAACAAAACCTGTTCACCCTACAAACCTTGGGATCCAGTGTTCCTATAGCAATTTCTCCATCTTTGTTCATGACCTAGTTTCTCCGAGTAGACATGCTCTAAATCCCCAGCATAGATGTGATCTGTGCCCTTTCTCCCAAAATCCCAGTCGAATCTTATGATGAGTATTTATAGATGTATTTGGTTGTGATGTACATGGTTTGGACAGTGAAACTGAAACAGCTTTCTCAGTAATCCCTTAGAGCCATCGTTACATTCAGCATCAGAAAATCTTCATAATGGTGGTTTGAAATTTTGCTTAGTGATAATTAGAATTCATTCATTCATTCGTTCACTTATTCCCTTTGGGGGTCACGGGGGGGTCTGCCGGTGCCTATCTCCAGCACACATTGGGCAAGAGGTGGGGGTACACCCTGGATAGGTCGCCAGTCCATCGCAGGGTGAGAATCAGAACTGTGTTCAGTTTATCAAACCTCCAGCGGGAGACTGAAAGGTGTTTCCATTTCACTGTCCAGATCCTCTATTTGTGACGTAATTGAAACATCTGGGTAACATTTAAAGTGAAATGTTGGTTGTACATCTCAAAACTAACGTGGATTATTCTGCTACTGAACAGAGAAAGAAATTTGGGATATTTTAGTTTCTCTCTTTTTTTCTTTGTATTGGCTAAGAATACAGGCTTCACCCCCTGGCTTATGAAAATGACGAGGAGTTTAAAAATCTCCCATTACACTTCCCCAAATCTCCTTCAAATGTGATGACTCCAAGCTTATACTCTATTGTTTAACTTTCTGGTCCAATCATCTTGCAGGATTCAGAGGGGGTGGAGATCATGCTGGGGGTGTGTTCATCTGGGCTGCTCATCTACCGTGACCGACTCCGCATCAACCGATTCGCTTGGCCAAAAGTGCTCAAGATATCTTACAAGCGCAACAACTTCTACATCAAGATCCGGCCCGGAGAGGTGAGTTCGTTTAGAGGATATAAGCCTCAAAACATATGTTAATATAATTTATGCTATATAGGGGGCTCCGCATAAATGAGTACACCCCAGAAAACCTTTAGTTTTTTTTTCAGAGTTTACATGAGATACTATACCACAAAATACTCCCTCAGATATGGGCAGTTTCATAACAAAGTCATTTCTAACAGTACATGTTGCAGATATGAGTACACCCCAATTATAATCTAAGGTGAAAAGCCTCACTTAAGGCTCCCCATGGAGGAAAAATGTCACAAAACCCAAGAATGTAAATTTCTTTACACAAAAAGGTGAGGGCTACACAAAAATCAGCAAAGCTTTACATTTCACTTAAATAATGTAGCAAATGTGAGCCAAAAATCTGAGAAAGATGAAAGTGCAACCATCTGACAGAGACGTCCAGGCCGTCCACAGACGTTAACATCTCAACAGGAGCATCTTCTGATGAGAAGTGTCTAAGAAGTTCACTCCAGTCAGCTAAAGCAGTAGACAGCCAAACTGCAGTGACCGTTTCCTGTGACACCATATGGTGCACACTGCAGAGGAATGGCATGCATGGCTATTGTCCGCAAAGGAAGCCTCTCCTAAAGCTTGTGCAAAACATAACAAATTTCCTAGGGCCCGTGCTGAAAAAAAAAACTCTCGAGAGATGAGACAAAGATCCCTGTTTTTGGAACAAATGGTTTTATAACTCTATGGCAGGTGAGGATTTCAAAGAAAATGCAGGTGCCTACAGTGAAACGTGGTGACAGTGTCATTATATGGGGCTGCAGGGGTGCTGCTGGTGCTCAACTTATTCTCTCCATGCCTAGAAGACTTGGTGCTGTCCTTAAAAATGATGTGGCTCACACGAAATACTAGATGTAGTTTTTGTTGTGTGTTGTATTCGACCAATTTGAGTTAAACTGCTCTGTACCCCCTCCTGTAATGAGACCCCCCTGACCCTGAAAAGGAATATGCGGGCAGGAAAATGAATGAATGAAGGAGTAAAACTGAAGATGTTGTGATCTGAATTAGATTATGAACCTTAATTTCATGTTCAATAAGTGTTCAATAAAAAAAAGTTTGGAAATTGTTCATATATTCATTGAGCTACGGATTAATTTCATACTTTAGCACTCAATTATGCTGAACGCTGTATATATTGGTTTAATCCATTGAAATCAAATGTATTACATTTATATTTTGTGCATTAGTGCCTTTTTAAACATCAATTTTCCCATCAAAACTTTCAATACTTTGCTCCTCCTTCCTTCGATCTGGCTTCTGTTCCTGATGGGAGTCAGTTTGAGCAGTTTGAAAGCACAATCGGTTTTAAACTCCCCAACCACCGAGCAGCAAAGAGACTGTGGAAAGTCTGTGTGGAGCATCACACCTTCTTCCGGTGAGCGAAACATTTTTTCTTTAATGATTCAACAATTCATCATGACGTGTGCAGCTAAAAGTATGTCAATATCCACAGGCTGGTGTCTCCGGAGACCCCTCCAAAGAAGTTCCTGACACTGGGTTCCAAGTTTCGCTACAGCGGTCGGACTCAAGCTCAGAGCAGAAGAGCCAGCTCTCAGATAGTTCGACCAGCACCGAACGTGCAGCGGTCATTCAGCAGACGATACGCCATGTCCCGGAGCTTGGATGGAGGTGTGTGTATTTTCCAGAGCTTTTCCAAATACACCAATCAAATCCCAACATAGAAAACCTGTTTTTGTCTAAAACGCTGGGCAGTTTTAGATATTACTCTCCTAATAGTAGTCATACAAAGCATGTTCCTCAAAACAGGGCTTCTGAAATCCCCTTTAAAATTACCAGTTGTGCACATAGTCTGCCAGGTTTAGATGGGTGACTTGTGGAACTTTTCCCACTGTCCTCTTCTATCAAACAATTCGAATTCCACCTATGATGCTATGGTCTGTACGTTCTTGTTAGAACAAGCTTGATTAATCAAAGGTGGTTTTCAAAGTTGTTCTCGATAAATAATACGACTTCTATTTGTGAGGAAGGCACTGTTGTTTCTTCTGTCCCATGTGACGAGCTGTGTTTTGATGATTTTCATCGACCCAATTAGTGATTTGCAGATCTTTAAATGTCACATGTCATAACTTTAGCTCGATTTGTTTCAGTTATGGAACCTCATCAAAGCAGGTGCCTAAACATAGACCTGTATCATAGACAGAACACGGTGAAAAAGGACTCGAAAGGCGTAAATTATGGTTTCATTTAGTGGTAAAGTGACATAGCATCAAAGCAAACTCTGTTAATAAACTTCCTGTGTTGTCCTTTTAATGGTACCACCTCAGAAAATATATGGGTCGCCAAGTACCACCATAACAATCATCATTAAAATACGCTATAGCCACAGTGTACAGGCCTTCTTCTTCAGCTACAGTTATTCACGGTTCAAATAAGAGGCAACATTATTGCTAATAAAAAATTTATTCATTTAAACAACTGACTTTTAAAGTGGCAATATTATGCAAAATGAACTTTTCTAACATTTCTATCATCTTTTAGCTCGATGTTCCTTGCAACACCCATTGTTCTTACCTTTGCCCACTGACCAATCAGGTTAATCTATGCAGACTACTGCCTGACACAGAAGTGGATAGATGTCAGGCATTTTTGGCATCGTCAATGCTCATATTGGAACATCTGGGATTTGCTAACAGACCCAACATTACAGAGAGCATTGCTGCCTAATAAATGGTGACCGCAATATTAGCAGTTATGCTAACCAACCCGCATTGCGCAAAACACCGGAAATCGGTTAATAATGTCAGTGAAACAGCATTAGAAAAAATAAACACATTCTCGGTTTCAATCCGTTAACTTCTAATGTTAGCATACACAGGCACTGAACTGCATGAAGTGCGTTGTTTTTTTTCTACATGTTTAAAGTGGATTCATTAGCTTGCGAAGTGATGAGACTGACACAGTACGTTGTACTTTGGACTTTATTTAGGTCCCATTCCAGCCTGGGTGTCATACAGAAAACTCTTAATTCTCTTTTGAACAACTTCATGACTTGAAGTTTTATTTGACTTGAGACTGGCGGCCCTTAGCCACTACATTACCCATTATTCCAGAGCTACAAGTCCCAAAAGGGGCGTAGCAAAAGCAAGAATGTGGGAGGAACAGGTGTGCATGGTGTGTTTTGCAGAGGAAAAAAATATGAGGTGATTCAAAGACATTTTTTATGATTAATATTGCTTTTAGAAAATTACTAACGGTAAAAGAGGGTCTCAAATATTTATTATAACTGCTTTAAAATTGCATAAATACGATATTTCACTGTACAACACATTCTCTTGAATAAACAGGCACCATCATGTTTCACGTAACCCAATAAATTAGCCAAATCTGCCACATCTGTTGTTTCATCAGGTTAGATGGAAAGTATTGACTGCGCTCAGTCAGGGTGATAATAATGTCTTTTATAAAGGGCTTTTCCAGGTGCTCTAAAGTTTTCAGAGCATTATGCATTCACACACTGGTGGTGATGAGCTTCCTCGGTAGCCATATGCTGCACAACCACCCCTCCAGTCACACACATCCATACAGGGCAATGTGGGTGAAGTGGCTTGCCCAAGGCCACAATGGCAGAGTTGACCTGGTGGGGATTGAACCACCAACCCTTCGGTTTTAGAATGACCAACTCCACGAACAGGCATCTATGTACCACTGCTTGAAAGCTACACGTACCACTGCTTTAAGAGATCCTGTATATTTTTGGTTGTGAGATAATTGATGTAACAAGCTCTTGTCTTTCTGTTATAGAGATGGGCTCTGCTCTCTATGGCGCTGCTAAAGGAATGGCCATGAGTGACCTCATTACCACGGTAACACCTGAAAAACATGAAAAGCAGCATGAAGAGAAAAAACAGGAAGTAAAACATCACGAGGAAAAGAAGCACGAGGAAGAAAAGCGCGACGAGGAGAAGCCTGATGACGAAGTGACTCAGGTGGTACAAGTGGAGCAGGTTCTGATTCTGGAGGAGGAGGAGAAATCTAGAGGAACAGAGGTCTCCATAGCTAGTCCTCTTACACCCGCTCCACTTGACACACGGGTACAACACAACAGCACAAGCATGCCAACCAACCTCACACAGGCCGTAATTTGAGGCTTGAACTGTTTCTGATCTTGTTTTCCTAGACGGATCTCACAGACACTGCAGTAGACGGCGACTTAACTGCAACTGAGGTTTGACTTCAATAATTCTTATTTTAACCACCAAAGATTTTTGTCAATATAAAAATTAGATGGCTAAAGTTTATACACTAACTCTGATATTAGCTTGTAGAAGTGCCATTTTTGAGATGTTCCCAATGTCACTATGAGTAACATAAAGCAATCTCAATGTTTCTCTTATTACCAAAGCTGAGATAGAGTTCAAAAAATGTTGGTTGCTAGGGTAAACAGTTTGGTTGTTTGGTCACCAAAAAATGTTTAAATTATTACTATAAAAACTAAATTTAAGGTTTCATCTTTAAGATTTTATTGTTGCACTTTCCCATTTATTTTCAATGGCTCTTGTGTCAATGGCCATGTTAACCCTTTCACTGGACATCATGTATAGTCTACTCTATAAAATTTAGAATCAAATAACACTAGTTGGTGCATACTATTTCTGTTTAAAACATGTGCAAGCTTTACATTAACACATTTATCCAATTAAATAAGTATATCTAGTTTTGGCAAGCAATACTATAACAATACAAATAAAACTATTAAAAATGAGCCTTACGTACATTTTTCTTCTTTCAGTTGAGTAGGTATCCTCAGACGTTTTATGAAATGGAACTTCAGGAAATTTTAAGTCTATGGGAATTCTCTGGAGGTTATTAAAGTCTCGTTATTGCTCTTTGCTTTAACTACCCATCATTTCACACATTATTTTTTATTTGTCCTGCAGTCAGATCAGGATGACGAGTTTGAAGCAAAGACACAGGTAAGATCAACAAAGAAATTAGGTTTTTCATCACAGAATAGCTAAATCAAAAAAATGTTTTATAAAAATTTATAAAAAGCAACATATTTGTGCATAACAATGTTCTGTTAAGTCTCAAATGTTTGAGCAGATCTTTCTGTTGCTTGTATTTCTGGATACATGAAGCTTTGGTTTCCTTTGAAACTTCACTTTCTCTAGAGCAGCGGTGTCAAACTCATTTTGATCGAGGGCCACATTCGCATAATGGCTGTCCTCAAAGGGCCAGATGTAACTTATAAATGTAAAACAATGTAATGTAAAATAAATGCAACTACTCCTTAATGTTAAATAACTCATTATTTATAACTTATTCAAGTGACAATTCAGTTGCATAGAAACAATTGTATGCTTGTTGTTCTAATATAAATCCTTTTGATTTTTGTCAGCTTATGAAAACCCACATAATATCCATTAATGAAGGATCAAACGGTCCAAGTGAATAAAGAAAAATAGCATTTTTGTAATTTGTTTAGCAAAAAAAAAAAAACCTCACAGACTGAAGACGATGCATTTCGATCATCATCTTTTATCATCAGGCTCAAGAAACAGATCACAGATAAACTATTAGCTCCGCCCATTTCACATCTTGACATTTATTTTAGCGTGAGAAATCGGAGGTGTGGTGTGAGAGATCACTCAAATGCGTGAGTCTTACTTTCAATGTGAGAGTTGGCTGCTCTGCAGTTTCACTCGTAAGTATGGATGCGGAAACACCGTTGCGGTTACCGTAGGCACTGTGGGAAATTGTAGTTTTTATTTTTTTATTTTTAGACACTCAAAACTTTTAAGCTCTCGCCAAAAGGCCACATTAGATTACATGGCACGCCACATCTGGCCCGCGTGCCTTGAGTTTGACACGTGGTCTAGAGCTTTGAAGATTAAACTGGCGATTGCACAATGTGCAGTGAAACAGCTTCATTTGGGAGGCAGCAGTGTGATCTAGAAGAACAGTTTACTTGTCCACAAAAGACATTTAGAGTGTGTTTGGTGTTACCAGGAACTGGAGATGGTGGTGGATGAGATGTTAAAGCCCCAGAGCAGCATCAGTGAGTTAAAGCGCTCATTTCTGGAGGATGGTACGGATAGATCTGGACTCACTGAGTGGGAGAAACGTCTCTCGTTGTCCCCGGTGCGCTCGCAACGACTGGAAGATGCTCCAATGATTGAACCACTGTTGCCAGAACAGGTGAGAAAAAATAAGATCAGTCAAGTGAGAACTCAGTAATGATGCAGAGCAAAAAATCTGATTTGAAAACAAAAAACATTAAATAAACAGGTTGGAGGACATTGTAAAAAAAATCTTTTTTGTCACTCCACGCTAAAAAACAAAACAAAACAGGTTTGTAAGGAATAAATTTCAAAATCAACATTTTCTATGAGATACTAGACTGCAAAATACTCCCATAAATGCAGGGATTGCAAACAAGATTTATTAATCTGCTCACACTTAAGACGACAAAATTCTAATTAACAGGTGACTCTAAAGATTCGTTAAGGAGGTGTAAGAGGAGCCCTTACCATTTCATGCTGTCAGCAATGGCTCCCCATGGAAGATTATTATTATTTTTTTTTACACAAAAAGGTGAGGGCTACAAGAAGATCAGTGAAGATTTACATATCAGTCCAAATGCTGTTGCAAAAGTGATCCAAAAATCACTTTGGAACCATCTTACAAAGAGGTCCAGGCCGTCCACAAGTTAATATCTCAACAGGATAATTTTCTTAGGAGAAGGGTTGAAGAAAATCACCAGCGAGTTCACTGCAGTTAGCTAAAGCAGTAGAAAGCCAAACTAGGGTAGCCGTTTGTTCAACAAATTTGAGTAAAACTGAAGATGTCGATACGATTATTAACCTTCATTTCATCTTAAAAAAAAGCTCTTTTGTTCATTGAGCTACTGATTAAATTCATACTTTTTAAAGGGGGTGTATTTATTTATGCAGAGCCATGTAGAATAAAAATCTACTCGCCACTGATTGTCTTCACTCTTCCTCTTTTTCTTTCGTTCACCTTCAGATGAAACAAGAAGTAGCAGCAGGGATCCAGGACATCCAGGAGGCTCTGAATGGCAAAAAGGTTGATGTGGTATGTGATCTGATTACTTGCATCTCATCTTGAGCCTGTAGCAGTGTCTGTCTGGAGTTTGTTGTTGGATTCAGGCGTGACTAACTATGCTTTCACCAGCTTTCATGTGATCTGTGTCTGTGTTACATGTAGGAGTTTGATGGGTGGCTCCTTATAAACACAGTTCCTCAGTTTGAACTGGATAATGCTGTAGAAAAAGCCTCTTCCTCCTTGGAAGCTGGAGAGAAAATCTACAGAAAAGGTCAAGAAAAGGATACAGAAGATATTTATGCAAATATAGGAGAGAAAGCCCCTCCTAACGAACTAGAAAAGACAATCTCTGAAGATGCATATGCAATGATAGGCGAGAAAGCACCTCCTAAACGAGCAGAACAGGCCCCTTTTGAAGATATATATGCAACGATAGGAGCTAAAGCACCTAAACAACCAAAAAAGGAAGCTCATGAAGATGTTTGTGCTGAGATAACAGAAAAAACACCTCCTAAACAACCAGAAAAGTCAATTTCCGAAGATCTATGTGAGAAAATCTCTCCTACAGAACCAGGACAAGGTTTGATTGGTCAAGAAGAGGGAAAAAATGGTGTTATTCAAAAGGAAACTACCTCAGAAAAGGTTTCCACAGTTGTTGAAGAGTCTGAGAAGGTTCCGTCTGTTGTTTTGGGAGAGGTTGCTTCTGAAGACCTTCCACCTAAAGTTCTTCCAAAGGTCCCACCAAAAGTCCCAGAAAAGAAACACACTGCAAGCTACAGATTCCGTTCCTCTTCCAGCTCTTTATCTAAAAGTGAAACTCCTGAAGGTATTCCACAAAGTTCTGAGGCACTTGGGAGATCCTACAACCGATCCAAAGAGAGCGAGCTTCCATCAGATTCTCATCTTCCATCAGTATTCCCAGTCTCCATCAAAGTGATTCCGGTGACTGTCGGGTTCGATGGATCCAGGGATGAAGCTGGAGAAGGAAATTCGGATGATCTGTGCCTACGATTGGGTCGAATCTCTCCAGCACTCCGCTCTCCTCTAAGATCACCCATGCGTACGGCAGATCTTGGTGCCATGTCGTATCTGGGAAAAACTTCCCCATCTGCCAGAGTGGTAGGAACGTCGTCCTGTCCACAGCCTGGCTTTTCCAATTTGTGAGGTGTTTGATTCCAGGTGCTTTTGAGCCGATTTCTTGACTCAGTTAATTCTAATTTAAAATGTAGTGGTAGGCTTTTGGTTAAATCAACATCTAATTTCAAAAATAAGAATTTCAAAAGCCTTGACAACTTCACTCTGGTGGTTATTTATTTCACAGCAGTTGGTGCAGTATTATCACTTTTGGGGTATTAGCCATAGAGTGTGACTCCATCTCAAATGACTTTCTGCAGTGCATTCTGGGTAATATTCACAATTTGAGGTGTCAAAATTCTTACAAGAAATTGTAGACCTCCAAACTATCATCTCAGACACAATAAATCTAATTTTGAATACTATTATGTGAATTGGAACGTGTCTCTAGCCACTCAAAATGTGCATGGCTACAACCCCAATGACACCAAACTTGAACAACTAGAATTTTCCAATCCTCCCCTCTAAACATGTTCTAATTAAGGGGCACACACAGAAACTGTGGTGGCACCTTTTGTTTTTGTTCCGTTTCTTCTTACTTTTATTATTCTTCTTCCATTTTTGCCAGTGATGTCAATGACAGCCCTATGAACCGCTTGCAGGAAAGTTTTGAAATTTGGCACAGTGATACTGCTAGACATTATGAGTAATCTAATCCAATCTGGACCCTCTAACTCAAACTGTATAGTGCCACCACTAGTTCAAATTTGCATGTTTTGGGGTCACATACAAGGAGAACATGCAAACTCCACTCAAGAAGACCACAAGCTCTACCCACACAAGAATACTAAATCATTGCAACCTGAATCCAAAGCTCACATTAAATGTCCAAATTCCAGATTAATAAGTTAATGTGTTGAGTAGACTTCTTAGCAGACTGGAGTAGAATACTTAGAGTCAAGAAATTGATTGTTTTGGAGTCAACTCCTCATCAATAGTAAACACAGACAAGCCAGAGCTTGTGTATGTTTGACATGTTCCATTTGTCACAAAGCCATTTTGCTGGAATTTGTTTGTCCTTTTTTTCTGTTTCACAACTCAAAGGTGCAAAAGGTTTATTCCTGACAAGTGTGCTTTTGTGCTCTTCTTGTTTTTACCACTGCTTTGCTTGAGTCACGGCTGAATCTTTTTTTGCAACTTGTTTTGGCTTTGCTGTGCCTTTTTTGTGGGGTTTCTTATAAGAGTGTCCCACACTGGGAATATTGGTGCATTTAGACTTCATTGTGATGTAAATTTCATTGATGTATCTTTGCATTCCGGTTTTTAAGCTTTCCATTTGACTTTTTTGTAACATACATATGTCTGTGATTCATTGATTGGTAATACTAGTGGGTAGAAAAATAAACACTGGTTAGTTGTAGGTTTTGTGTGTCGAGACTACCTGAGGCTTGTTTGAATGACATTCTTGTCAATGCCAAAGATGCTATCAACACAGCTCTGCTGTTCCTCTTTTTCTCTTATGAGAAAGCCCCCTTTGGTGGTTCTGTGAAATGTTGAGAATCTGCTGATTTTTGTATGGAATTGAACGCTCTGTTTGTCTGTCTCCAGCCAAAGCCTCGGTTTGAAGAGATGTCTCCAGAACTCACTGCGCTTTTACAGTCTGCAACAGCTCGGATCGATCTAACTGGAGACACAGTCAAGGTCAGACTTAAGGATTTTGTCATTTCTTATTTCAATCTATGTTCTGTCTGTTTAATCAAATCCGTCAAATTTTTCCTTCAGCCCTCAGAGGGTCTGGATCAGGCTCTGGAAAGAGACCCTTTGGAATCCAACCAGGCTTTGGAAAGGGCTCCCTTAAATCCCGTTCATGCCCCAGAGGATCATTCAAAGAGACCGCAGGTAACCAAATCTCCATTCAGCCATTGGGAGCCTGATGTATATCTTCAGGCCCCTGTTTCCGCTGAGGTCTCAGAAGAGCTCCAATCTAGCTATGAAGGTGAACCTAGTAACTCCAGTGGTCTAACTTGTGAGATGGTTGAGCGGTCACCCAGTGAGAGTGAGTCTGGGGAAAGCTTCTCTCTCTCCACTGATGACGAGGAAGATGATGATGGATATGGAGATCGGTCACCCAACATGAGTCCGTCTGAACAGAGGGGTGTAGCTGAGGGACACTGTGCAGAAGTCGAACTGATGCCTGGTGGAGAGGTGACTTTCCTAAAGAGCCCTTGTTTC
This sequence comes from Danionella cerebrum, assembly GCA_007224835.1. Taxonomy (NCBI): domain Eukaryota; kingdom Metazoa; phylum Chordata; class Actinopteri; order Cypriniformes; family Danionidae; genus Danionella; species Danionella cerebrum. The sequence goes on from SRMA01025322.1 coordinate 22,816, forward strand.
CCTGAGTTGACTTCCAACAACTATTGACATTCCTTGTGACCTTGTCGACCTATGATCTCTTGGCATTCCTTGTGAATTTTTGCCGTTCCTTTTGGCCTTGACATTCCTCTGAGCCCTGTGACTTCTTGAATTTTCCATGGTCGTTTGAGCCTTCTTTGTCACCACTTTTGACCTTGCTTTAACTCTTAAACAAGTGCACTTCTGCCTTCTTCTTGTTACCCTTTGGTCACTTTAATATACCTTTTTTGACAGTGCACATTTTCTATCAACTTAACTTTCCATCTCTTGACTTTGTTCAAACTCTTGACATACCTCTAGTGAACTCTTTACTTTCCTTATTTCCTTTGATGCTCCTCATGACCATTTGACCTGCCTCTTTCTTCCATGAACTCTTGACTTTCCTCATGAACTCTTGACTCACCACTTTCTGACAAGAACTCTTGTCTTGCCGTGCTATCTTGTGACTTTACTCATAACAAACCTGTTTGTTGAGTAAACAATTAAGATTCTGCATTTCGTCTTGATGTTCCTCATGACCCATCAATTTGCCTCTTTGTCCCATAAACTCTTGAGCATCCTTTTTACCTCTTGATACACAACTTTGGCTAGAGAATACTTTATTTTCCTTTTTACCTCTTCAATTTCTTTGTAACCTCTTCAGTGAACTCTTTACTTTCCTTGTACCCTCTTAACCTTCCTTGTTCTCATTTGGCTTTCTTTGCCCCCTCTTGACTTTCCTTTTTGATTTTTCTTGTTCCTGCCTTGCTTTCCACATTACCTCTTGAATTTCCTTGTTTCCACAAAACTTTCATTGTTCCCTATTGACTTTCCTTGTTCAGTCTTAACTTTGCTCTTTCCCTTATGATGTTCCTTGTTGCAGCTTGGTTCATTTTTCCCTCTTGACTTTTCTTTGTTCCTTTTTGATTTTCCTTGTTCCTGTCTTGCTTTCCACATTACCTCTTGAATTTCCTTGTTTTCTCTTAACTTTCCTCATTCCTTCATGACTTTCCTTGTTCCCGCTTGCCTTTTATTGTGCCATCTTCATTTTTCTTGTGCCCTCTTCACTTTTGTTGTGCCCTCTTAACTTTCCTTGTTCCATCTTAACTTCGCTTGTTCCCTCTTGATGTTCCTTGTTCCAGCTAGGTTTTCCTTTTTCCTTCTTGACTTTTCTTTGTTCCTTTTTGATTTTCCTTGTTTCTGGCTTGCTTTCCATGTTACCTCTTGCCTTTCATTGTGCCCTCTTCACTTTTCTTTTGCCCTCTTGACTTTCTTTGTTCCATCTTAACTTGGCTTGTTCCTTCTTGACTTTTATTGTTCCGTCTTAACTTCGCTTGTTCCCTCTTGATGTTCCTTGTTCCAGCTTGACTTACTTTGTTCCCTCTTGGCTTTACTTACTATGTATTGAATTTTTTCGTCCCACCTTGTCTTTCCTCATAGCATACCTCTTTGTCAAACAAATTCCTAACTTTCTGTTTCACCTCTTGACTTTCTTCATCACCTTTTGATATAACTTGAAAACCCTCTAGGCTCTGTGTGCTATTTGTATTCCTGATATTCTTTCTGACCTTAAAATTTCACTCATGCTGATGACCTTTTGAATTTTCTGCTCTCTTTTACCTCCCTGTGACCTACTGACTGACCTAGTAACCTCTTGATCTACACCTATTGCCAGTCAACTTCTGATTTTTCTTATGACCTCTTGACTTTATATGGGACTTACTCAATAATCTCATGAAATTTCTTGTTTACCTTTCCCACGTCGCACCTTGACCTTTGCATTATAAGCTAGTCCACTCCATGGTAGCTGTGATTTGAATTTGGGCTTGGTTATCCCTCTTCTGATTGTGATTCGTGGTTGCCATTCAGTGTGTATCCTTGTCTTGAGTTCAACAGTCTTAAAACATAGTGTCTATGTTAGAGATAGTGTGTGAGTTCTGTATTTTCTGCTGTGTTCCTGTAGTCCGGCACCTTTAGTTTCTCTGAGAATCTCACTGGAGAAACATACACACTTGACTCACAATCAAAGCCTGGGATTGGGACAGAGGTCACGAACATCACATACGAGACCCTGCAGGTGTGTATGAGACACTGGTATCAGCGAAACAATTTACACCCTGTGTGTTCTACATGCTTGTGTTTACTATTTCAGACTGAGCCAGATGCTGGAGTCCTGATGAGTGCTCAGACCATCACATCAGAAACCAGTAGCACCACCACAACCACACATATCACCAAGGTGTTTGTTTCAGTGTTTGAGTGTGCAGACATATCTATGTTTTGTGTGAGTGGGACACTAAGTATGTGTATTTGTTTATGTGACAGATGGTAAAGGGCGGGGTCTCAGAAACAAGGATCGAGAAGCGAATTGTGATTTCAGGAGATGCAGATATTGATCATGACGAGGTAAGGTTTAACCTTAGTCTATTGGTTATTCTGTATCTTTCAGATTAACTAAGCATCTCAAAGGGATTGTTCAGTATCATTTAGAATAATTTAAAAGGTTATCTTTTAAGGATGACATACAGGGTCATTGAGCGGTGTTCTAGCTTGGTTCAGAGGTGCAATACAAATGTACACAATGCGAAACACTTTTAAGAGTAAGAAATCCAGCATTGACACAGATGTGCATTAGTTTAAAACTTTTAAACTCTTTTTATTGTAAATGCATGCTTATAGACCCACTCGTTCACCGTTAAACCTTAGAAGAAGACGTGATCCATAGTATCGTTTAGTTTTTATTAAAAATATATGTAGATTTCCAAAAGCTTTGAATTTTTTGGTTTGAAATGAACATTACAAGAGTTATGACAAGGTAATTCAAATTTCATTTTAGAGACCCCAAATCGTGCCATCTAGTGGTGAAATTAAGGGATGAACGATATAAATGATGTTTGTAAAGTAGTAAAAATGCTCAAAAGGGTGACACTGATGTTTTAATCATTTTGTTTGATCCTGATTGGCAGGTAAAAAGCTCAACCACAAGTTGCACCTGTATACATGTATTTACAATAAAAGAGAGGTAAAATCTTTTAAATTGGTGTGGAAGTGTGCACAAAGGGTGACACTGATGTTTTAGTCATTTTGTTTGATCCTGATTGGCAGGTAAAAAGCTCAACCACAAGTTGCACCTGTATACATGTATTTACAATAAAAGAGAGGTAAAATCTTTTAAATTGGTGTGGAAGTGTGCACAAAGGGTGACACTGATGTTTTAATCATTTTGTTTGATCCTGATTGGCAGGTAAAAAGCTCAACCACAAGTTGCTCCTGTATACATGTATTTACAATAAAAGAGAGGTAAAATCTTTTAAATTGGTGTGGAAGTGGACACGACTGTGCACACACTTTCATTTCCATATCAACACTAGATTTGGTACTTTCCTTTTCGAAACTTGTGAGTTTTAGTTTTAGACATTTCTATTGCACATTCTATTGAAGATCACTGTGAGGTTGGATGAAGGTTTATGTAGAGTCATTCAATTTAATTATAAAATTAAATAAATTATTTAAGGTTCACCAAGTCAAACAAACTGTTTTTCTAGATGCGCAAGAGTCATTTGAGATAATTTATAACCCATCCGATCCCAATAATCCCGTTAAAGATTAAATTTGAGGGTCCATAGTTTATGTTCATTCTGTTGATTTTGTGATAGTTTGGGGTCATTTGAGGTTATTCTAGATCAACGACTCTTTGGGATATTGCAGAGGTGATTTGGGTTAATTATTTTATCCAATTTATTTGGTATGTTCAGTATCAGAAAGAGTCATTTGGTATCGACCAAGGAAATTGAATCATTAGGTGAAATTCATGGTTCACGATTTATTGGGATCATTGATGTTCTTTTTGAGGGAATGTTGGATCAGCTGGTATCATGCAGTCTTCTGGCATCATTGTAAATTACTCACTAAAGGTTCCTTCGGAATCATTTTGGATCATGTATGGGTTGTTGAAGACTCAAGGGATAATCGATTTAAAACACTCAAAATCATCAGAAACACACATGTATCCTTTGTTCTTGTGTGTATTTGGGTCAGGCTCTGGCTCAGGCCATTAAAGAAGCTAAAGAACAGCACCCTGACATGTCAGTGACTAAAGTGGTGGTTCATAAAGAGACTGAAATCACCCCAGAAGAGGTAAGAGCTCTCAGCCAATCCCAGCATGGTTCAGCTCAACCTGCTGTGAGCTGATTGGCTGATGAGATATATTGAGCACTGTTTTTGGCTGCCAATTTAACACTGCTTCTGCTTTGGCTTTTACTAATTCAGTCATGAACCCATAAAATTGTAGTTTTCTCATTAATTCCACTTTAGTGAGTTTTTCAGATAACAATTGAGAGATTTCCACTGAAAGCCTCAGGAAGCTCATAAACTGACTGTTTTAGACTGACGCAAAAAAAAAATTATGGTTTTCTGTAAGTGCTTTCTGCTTACAACCATTCTCATTTAGAACTACTAGCATCATGCTAATATGCTTTGCTAAGCTTGCTCTTACTTTACTGCTTCATGAGCCAATCACCCCGACGCCAACCCACCATTGTTTTGACACAAGTTATAAATTGAAGGTTTCGAAAAGCTTTTTAGCTTTGAAATGTTTGGTTTTAAACAAACATAACAAGAGTTCTGACCCATTATTTACAAGGTACTTTAAATTAAAATGTGTGAAAATGTGCGACTGGCTACTTTCATTTTCAAAATATTTGGAACAAATAAATATTTGAACCATTGTTTGTAGTTTACAGGAGGTTCGCCTGGTTTTTGAAACAATTTTCATATTGTTTTAATATTGTCCTTGCTTGTTTTGGATTAAAATTTTTATTTGTTCCCAGCACTTTTGATCTTATTAATCCTTTTTTCCCACAAAAAAACTAGAGCAAATTGAACACTCAAAAAGACTCTGGACCAGTAAGGGGATAAGTTGTTTTATGGAGGATTGGTCATTCAGGAAAACCAAATTTTTTTAATCATTTCGTCCATTTTAGTAAAATACCAGTAAAATATTGTGTGTTAGTTCCCTAACGTATCTACTATATGTGAATCACACTACAAATAAGACAAAACTATAATGCTAGAATACTAAATACATTAGTTAAGTACTTTAATAAAGCCTACTGAAGAATGATAGGATTCGGCTACTCTCATAAGGATGAAAAAACGTCTAGGTTAATTTTGTAACCCGCATTCCCTGAAAGAGGGAACGCAGACGGCATCGATGTCTCGACTATGGGTGGAGCCGAACTTTTAACGGGCAAATTGATTTGCGAGTAAGGTTGATAGCAATCAGCGTTGATTAGCAATCAACTGCTCTCTAAGAGCAGAGCGCAGCTCTACACTCATTCTGCTTTCTTCCGAGGAGCCAAACCCACTTACCTCTACGGCACCTCAGATCAGCGACTTGAAGTACATGGCCAAGGGACGTCTGCATTCCCTCCTTCAGGGAACACGGGTTACAAAAGTAACCTAGACGTTCCCTTTCAGTCGAGATGCAGACGGCGCCCATATAGGGGACGGAACGGAAACAAACACACCTAAAGAAGGGCTTTGTATAGAATACACGGATTGGGCCACCCAGATAGGGGGGGTCCGCAAGTCCGGCCCGAGTTCTGTAGGGATCAGGCCTAGCGGCAAAACCTTACTACAGAACCTAGCAGAGCTGACTGCTCCGCGTCAGTCAGATGCAAAGTGGGTGGGAGGATAGGGTTCACCAATCCACCATAGGGGAGATGTGAAAAAAGGTTCCTTCCCGCAAGACTAGGAACCTGCAGGCGCAGCACATCCTTGATGCGGGGGTCCTAGTGGTGCTTAGGCCCCAGATCAGAGCCCTCATCGGTGTTGGAGTTGGTGATGAGGGAACGGATGTTCGAAAAACCCATGGGGATGTGCATCTATGGGTATTACCCCCAACTGTGCCTAAGGGTTACTGCCAGCACTCTGTACCGCAGAAGGCACAGCGCCTAAATCAAGGTAGTAATGCCTGATGAAAATTTGGGGTGTCGACCAGCCTGGAGCTCGACATATGTCGGCGAGTGAGACCCCCTAGCCAGTTCCCACAAGGCGGCGATGTCACGGGTGGAATGGGCCCTCAGCTTCGTTAGAGGGCAGGATTCATCACTTGCCTGGTAAGCAGCTGGGCACGCACTGGACAGAGCGTACCCTGGGCTGGGTCTGCCTCCTCCTGGGGCAGGGCCGGCAGCGCCACCGTCTGGTCCCAGAAGGGGACCGACTGGACCTTGGGGATGAATCCGGGCCTGTGTCTGATTCACACCAGAGAGTCCTCAGGGCCAAATTCCAGGCAGGTTTCGTCGGCGAACAGAGCATGGAGATCTCCAACCCTCTAGAGTGATGCCAGAGCCAGCAAAAGTGCTGTCTTCAGCGAGAGGGCGTACAGGTCTGTGAGGGCAAGCGGCTCAAACGGGGACATCCTCAGCCCTCTAATGGCGATGGAGAGATCCCAAGAGGGTACAGAAGGGGGCCTGGACCTTCAGGGATGAAGGGGACAGTCCCCGATCTAACCCTTTCTGAAGAAAGGGCAACACGACTCAGATAGGACTCTTCTTAGCATCTTCCTGCTGGGAAGAGCACCACTCGACGAACCGACCTCACTTGCCAGCGTAGCTCAACCTCGTAGAGGGGGCTAACGCATGCTCTAGAGTCCTCAATACCGCAAGCGGGTGTCTGAATCCCTTTCTTTTCTTTTAAAGCCCTGACAGCATCTTTATTGTGATATCTGATCTCTGTTTTAACGTTTTGCTAACATTTCAATTTAAAGGCTCATTAAAATGTGCTTTAAAACCTTTACATTTTCCATCGGTCATAATTCCCAGCACAAATCTAAACTGTGGAGATGAATTTACCATTTTTGGGTTAGCATGGATTTCTCTTAGATCTTGTCCAGTCAGGTATCTTCTCCTCATGGAGTTATAATTTGGGCATTCTACCAAGATGTGTTTTCCATTGTTTTCAAATCTCTTTAAATTGATTGCATTTCCCACTTTTTCTGAAATTGTCTCTGCTCATCACCAACCTTTCTCTTCACTCTGTACTTTAAAAAAGGACATGTTTGGGGCTGTGAAGTATATATATAATTGTACTTGACGTAACTGTCAGATTGTAGTTTCAATCAAGCATTTTGCTGACGCACGGAGATGCTTCAATTCATGGTGTAACCCTAAAATGGGTCCGGGTTACCAGGGACTGCTATTGCAGAAGGACATTTGACTTACTTTTCTTAAATCCAGCCGCATAAAGATCACTTGATTTATTTTTCAGAAAAAGAGAAACCTAATATTAAGTGTATATATGTATACGTGTAATAAGACGAGATATATATAGATGTGCTGAAAAAGGACATGAAGTTAGTTGGTGCAAGAGTAGAGGATACTGAGGACAGAGTTAGGTGGAAACGAATGATTCACTGTGGCGACCCTAAACTAGGAACAGCCGAAATTAAAAGAAGAAGATGTATATTTGTAATGTGTGCTTGAGGCAACTTTAAAAAACGTTTAGGTGTTTTACACGGGAGCGTAAGTTCTAGTGTGCGTGTGTGGGGAGGAACTTTGTCTCCGCGTTTGGCATTCTGGTTCATCCAGTGGATGGAATAGACGTCGCGCCTTTCATCTTTTGGTCGAATGTCCGCGTGTGCCCAATAGAAACAAGGCAGCCAGTCAGACACGGAAGAAAACATGAAATGGCAATGCTGAATGAGTGAAAAACTTTCACTCTTCGATGTCCTGCCCTGAGAGCCATATACTCTTCCGTGATTGGTAATTTCATCGAGCTCCACACAAACACTGTAAAATTCCATTCATATCAAACTCACGGCCCGTACTTTAAACTTTCGTATTAAGGTGGGGCCCACAAATTATTGTTATTGGGTCGTGAGTTTGAGACCCCTGGTATATAACATTGTATAATAAATTATAGCAGCAGGATGCCTTTAGACCAAGGGAAAGGGAGTGTATGTCCGCTATGAGATGCCAGGAAATGGGGTTTGCATAAAAAAAGGACATACAGCCCACAATCAATGCTCATTTGCTTACACGTCATTATAATTTTCAAGTCAGCCAGTGGCACTGAAATGAAAGTGTCATGAGCTTAGCAATTCCAACCACTCTCCACAGTTCTGGATGTTCAGCTATTTATCTTCAGATTCAAACCTGCCCTGTGCATTTAAACCACGTCTGAAACATTCATGCATAAACGAGTAGAAAAAACACAAAGATGGAGAGATTACTACATGCATGCCATTTCATTCTCACCTGCATCTGGTTCTGGTAAAATCATCAGCTCTTATTATAACCCTAATAAAGAATTCTGGTGATCTCATCCTTGATGCTTCTTACGATGCACTGTGTTTTCAGGATTAAGGTCCTCTTCATGTCTCCACTCCAAAGGACAACTGACTTCATGCCATGGAGAACAAATGAACACAGAAATGAACCACTGCAAAACACGGGCACAAATGCACACTCACGCACCACTCATCGGTCGCTCTGGATCACTGTTACTGCATGAGCAGCAAACAATTCTGCTTTTACCAAGGAGACATTTAGACATTTTAGTGATGGTAATAGAAAACAGGAACGTATATGAGCAGCTCGTGTAGACAAACATTAAAGGGACTGAAGGAATTCTGTGATTAGAAACAAAAGGTTACAAAATATTAACATTTTATTTATTATGCAGCTCACTTTTGCACAATATTTAACCTCGCAATGCTGTGCACATCATTTGACCTGTCTTGAATATTTCCGAGAATATGAATAATGGACACATTTTTTTCGTTTGATTAATGTTTTGATGTTTGTATTTCATTTTCTGTCTAATTTTTGGGTTATTACTCTTATAAATGTTGGTTTTTAGATTAATTCAGCTGTTGACTGTACCATATCTGAGCCTTAAACTGTACAGAAACCCTTTATTCACGTTTGTTGGTTTCTCATGTACCCTGTCGCCGCCCAACTGTCTGTTCCCTTCTAATAAAACCAATCGTTCATTTCTGGTAATGTTGAGGTTTATCATTCTACAGTGAGTTATTTATGTTAATAATTTGTGTTTTATGTGTTAAATAAGTTGAGCTTCTTCATTACACAGTACATACAGAATATTTACATCTCAACTGAGACGTGTGTACAGTGAATACTGGCAGTATGAGTCTTTTCCGTTTAAGTTTACATACCCTTGCAATATTTTTCATATGTTCAATATGTTCTCCTGACCTCAATAGTATTGAACCACTCTGGGGAGAACTGAAATGTGCAGAGTTTTTGCCAAGAAGAGTGTGCTGCTTAATCAACAGAGAAAATAAACAACCTCATCAACAACTACCTCAAGAGTCTTCAAATGCTCTACAAATGCCCAAATTACTGTAATTGAGTGTTTTTTCTCAAAAATGGTGATTTAGTGGTAGATTTTGAAAAAAAAATTATACTTTATCTTTCTTTATAGTTCTTTATCTGTACTTTTACTTCACTACTTTTCTTCAATCTGCCAATCAAATTGCGTTTAAAGAAACGCCCCCCGCCCCCCAAAAAAAAGAGATCTAGCGAGTGTAACCAATCCAATATGATCGCATCAATACAATCAGTAAAAATTATTTAGCAAGAACAGGTCTTTTTTTTCTTTAATCGTTTCAATTCCCAGGAAAATAGTTGCAATTTAAATTATGCTGCAGTGCTCTCTTTATTCTGTCTTTTACTGTATTGCGATCTCTATATCACTCTCTCTCCCTTGTTACTCTTTCTTTTTTCTATCTCTTTCACTATATCTTTCTCTTTGCTCTCTATTTTTCTCTTTCTATCTCTCTTTACTTTCGCTCACTCTATCTCATTCTCCTATATTTTGAGTCCTCACTCTTTCTGTCTCTTTTCAATCTATCCATCTTTCTTCTATTCACTCTCTTCGTCTCTCTCCTTTGATGCACATTTAGGGTCAAAAAACCTTCTTTGTTTAATACATTGATTTTCCAGAATTTACAATGACTCCAAATTATTCCTTTTGTGACTATAGAGAACAATACAAACATATCTGGCATGCAACAGGGTAAACTACAGCAACTGTTTTCATTGCACATACTGGGTGTTATTGGGAGGAAGAAGTCCAAATAAACTGAGAACAGATCCATACTTTAGTAAAAGCTGTTTAGCAAATCCAGGATTGTACACTTCTGGACTTGCTACTGTTTACCGGGTTCAAGCCAAGAAACAATTCTCTGCTTCCCATTTTGATGCACAATAAGAATTGACGGATACTGCAGTTCACCAACTGACCACTTGAGGCTGACTTCAAAAGTGAGCAGGTCCCCTTAGACAGCCATGTAAAAATGTTCAGATTTACAAATAAAATTAACGTAAAGTTATTTTTTTATGTACATTGCGTGATATAACCTTCATGAAAACTCTGAGGGGCATTTTTTGTACTTGTTTGTATGAACTACGAAGCCTTACATTTTTGCTAAGTTAAGGGTTTAGATTGATAACAGCCATTTAATGTATTAAAACTTTACCCTACCAAATTTTTATTATTCTGAAGAGACACAGGTGATGATGACTGATGATTCGCAGAATGATTTGTGTAGACTGTTCATTAGAGACCTATTTGTCTATTTCACAAGGCTGCCATTTTATGAAATGGAGGCTCCGGTGGGAAGAACCCTAGAAATAGTGTGAAGAAAAGCAAGAATAACAATGTGTTACTGCTGTGTACGCCACTGAAAGAATGTCTTGACAACAGAGTCATTATCTGATCATTAATGTAATAATTTGAACATTAATTTCTATATTGTCGATGTTGTCTTAAATCAAACTTCAATGATTGAAAATTTTGGTCGCAGTTCCGTGTTTTTTATCAATGTCTATGTTTTTACTATCTCTACTTCTGGGTTTCTTTATGGCGGAGCTTCGCTTTCAATCTTTAGATGGTGGCTGCAGGAAATAGGTGAAGTGGTGATTTTGTGGCACTCTATCCATGCTATACAGAGTGGATAATATAAGCGTGCGGGAGGTGGGAGGGGCTTAGTACATTCATACATCACAATAACGACTTATTTCAGTGACACTGAGTTGACTATTTCTTGTTTAAGAAAATTACTTGTTCAAATGTAAATCTGGATGTTCTTAAACTTAGAGCTACGCTACACACTGCAAATAAATAAATTTGGGCTCTAGTGAATTACCTGTAGTTATATTTTAGATTTTCCATTTTTTCAACGCAGTGTTGAGTATAGGGTGAACACCAGCTGCGCTGTTTACGTAAACCTGCCCAGCTGATGTAAGCTTGCGCTCTTTACGTAGCTGTGCCCGCATCTACGCACGCGCCTCGGCCACTCGCTCTGCGCGCTCTTCCGCCCGTGCTCGTCCTCGGCCTAGCTCGCTCACAACAAAAGTATTAAATTCTGCAGTTTTTTGTGACACCCAACACACACTTTCTCAGTGGATCCAAACAGCACAGTGAAGGTAAGAAATATTTTGCTGCATACTGAAGCAGCTGCTCAATTATTGCATAATGTTTTGCGCGGGATGGCTGCGCGCGCCCGTGCCCGCCATGGCCGCGCTGCTCGTGCCAGTGTTCTCTTAAGCGCGTAAATTCTCTCCGGGCTCCGCTCAAGCTTCGGTTTACCGAGCGAATTCCGTTGCTCCCCGCTATTTTCTTTGGCTCCCATACTTTCGTGGATCTCTGTGAAGGGAAATAACCTGGTTTCTGAATGATTTTTTGTTTCGATTGGCCCAAATTCGACGACGATTTTTGTGCTAATGCTAAGATTAGCTTCTAGGGAACCGAAGCGGAGTCGCTTGGAAAAGCCAAAATATGACATTTAGCTCTGGAGTGTTCATCAAACGTGTGTTTTGAACATAGCTGAGTGTTTTTAGATACGATTACGTGCATTCTTTTTGCGTGCTCTGACCCAATCCTTTTTTTCCATCTGTGGCCCGTATTAACCAGCCCATTCAAAATAAACACCATGTTTCCATCAAGGTAATGTAACGTTAACGCTTTAATGTCTGACATGTGTTCTTGGTAATCAATGTGATTATTTGCTTATTTATATTATTATATTGGTTTTAGTACAAATATATGGATCTAAACGATGTAAATATTAACGTTGCGATCTAAAATTGCAAACTGGTCAATTGCAATCAATTTTGTAAACGTTCATTGTCACGAAATAACTTCACTATAACAATATATATTAACAGGAATGAGACTTAAGTGAGCCGAATTTTGTTTGGTTACCAATTACTTACACAACTGTGTTTTAACATAAAATTTATAGTCTGTTAATAATCAGAGCAGTGAACTTGCATCCATTTAGATACCACAAATTATCTTTTACTTGTATGTATGTTTCATTTCTCTCACCTACCTCTACACCTTAGCCTTTATCATCCTCATAGCCATCAGCCCTTGAAACCAAGGACAGAGGAGAAGAGCTGAAAATATAGTCTTATGTATTGGGACACCCCTACAAACCCATACTTGTTAGCCAATTGGTTCTGTGGGAACAGCATCTCTCCTAGTAGTTCTTTTTTTCACTTTAAGTCATATAATCAGATGAATTAAATAGATGCAACGAAATGAAAATTCTGGGCCAAAAATTTTGGGTGCATTTGGCCGAAAACCAAAAATGGCTTCATTAATAAACAAGTTTAAAATGTTTTATTTTTGTTTGTATTTAAAAAAACCTGCAAATTAAGCAATCAAACTTTTATTGCTAATAAATAACAGTAATAAGGCAGTTTAACAGTAACAAAACTAAATTTTCTTTCTGTTACAAAATTGTGAAAAAAAATGCTTTTTTTGTACTTTACTTTTAAATTACTGTACCAAACAGTTTACAAACAGAAGAAAAATAATTGCAAAAATATTGCATCTGAAATTTTGAAGTGCTTCCAAACCGCTGACATACTCCGTGTTTGCTGCAGAATGGCAGCGTGAACGAGACGGGAGGATGGGAGAGGCGTGTCGACAATTACGGCTTTTATTTTCGGCTCTTTCTTACGTTTCGGCCGAATCCGATAATGCTATTTCGGCCAAAATTTTTCAGCTCCGGAAATTTCGGGGCATCCCTAGAATTAAAGTGTGCTATTCCTGTAGAGCGAACAAATTTCTATTTGTATAGAAATGTGAAATCTATCATAATGTGATGCTAATTTTTCAATTTAAAACTTTAATATTACTTGCTTTTAGATCTCTTTGGTCATGCTGGTGACCATCTTAGACCTTTATCTTTGGTCTGGAAGGGCTGGACAGCCCTTTGTCTCTGCTGTTATCTTCGCTAAAATGAGATATGGACACCACTTAGCCTCAAGTGAAAGTGCAAAACAGAGTTGAATAGATCAGGCGTAGAATTGCTTTTACCTGGATTTACCCAAGACCTTTTTTTTACATTTATAATTTTTTAAGTCTAACTCCAGAACATCAAATATGTTCCTTCTGGAGATGTACAATCCGTTTAATTCTCTCAACCGGACGCTGACGCTTGTTTACCAATTTTTATCAGATTAATGATCAGATTTACATTTTAAACAAGCTTTGAATGGAAATAGAGGATTACTAGATTTTTAGAAAATTCACTGGTCTTTTATATAACAGGGTTAAGTTTTTTTTTTTATCAGAAAAATGATACCAGCATGCTTTGTACAGTTGTGTAGCTCTCTGCGAGGCACAGTTTCCCTGATACAAATGGCAGATATGAGGGCACAAAACAATGGTCACTCTATACATCAAGCTAGACAACTCTACAAGAGCTACAACCACAAAAACTCTGAAATATGCATTTTTTAAATGCCTTTTTGTAGAGAGTGAAGTGTCATAATTCCTTACTTATCAGTTTATCAATCAATTTAACAGTTTATCTAACAATTTCCACATCCATTGCCTTCCAAAAGATTTGTGTAGATTACTCAAGATTAGATTTTTTTTTTTTTATTGTTTAGTGGTTTATATGCTTGTTTCTGATCTACCTTTGGTTGTGTTCTCCACAGGATCTCGCCCCAGTATGTCCGAAACACTGAAGTATGTGGACGATGAGCACAAGAATATATTTTTGAAGTTACTGAATGAACAGCGACTGGAGGGTGAACACTGCGACATTGCTGTCGTAGTAGAAGACGTAAAGTTTCGGGCTCACCGCTGCGTGTTAGCGGCCTGTAGCAACTACTTCAAGAAGCTCTTCAAGAAGCACGAAGTGGACAGTTCTTCAGTCATCGAAATTGACTTCATACGTGCTGACATCTTTGAAGAGGTTCTGAATTACATGTACACTGCGAAAATCTCTGTTAAAAAGAGAGATGTCAATCTGATGATGTCATCGGGACAGATTCTTGGAATCCGCTTTTTGGATAAACTTTGTACACAAAAACGTGACATGTCACCTGATGAAAAAAACGCAGACCCCAGGAACTCAAAGTTTTCCTACGATATGGCGAAAATGGGTCTACCGATGGAGGATCCTGGGTTAAACCAAGACAGTGACGTCCAGGATCTCGGTGAACAGGATGATTCACGTTCAGACGATGTCACAAGCAACCACGAACTGGACAAATCCCCAAACAATGCCTTGCAAGTTCAGGAAGCCATTTTAAAGGAGCTTGCACAAGAGGATGTTCCTAAAGTACCATGCTACGACCAGGATGTGGACCCTTTGGACGCGGAGCCTAAAGATCTTGCTTCCCACGCTCAATCATTAGCATTTGCCGATAGCATGAGCGAGGTGAAAGATGGACCGGCGGCTGGTTGGACGACCGCTGCTACTGATATGAAGTTTGAGTATCTGCTTTACGGCCATCGTGATCATCTCTCCTGCCAAGTGTGCGGGAAAGGTTTCATCGACGAAAACCGTTTGAGGAAGCATGAAAAGCTTCATTCCGCCGATCGACCGTTCATCTGTGAAATCTGCAGCAAAGCTTTCACCACGCAGGCTCATCTCAAAGAACATCTGAAGATACACACTGGGTTTAAACCGTACCGCTGCGAGGCCTGCGGAAAATCATTCATTCGTGCTCCGGATTTAAAGAAACATGAGCGTGTGCACAGCAATGAACGTCCGTTCGCCTGCCAGATGTGCGATAAAGCTTTCAAACACAAGTCTCATCTGAAGGATCACGAGCGCCGGCACCGCGGCGAGAAGCCATTTGCGTGCAGCGCATGTGCTAAAGCATTTGCTAAAGCCTCAGACCTGAAGCGCCACGAGAACAATATGCATAGTGAGCGTAAGCAGACTAGCGGAGGGAGTCTGTCTAGCGAAACCGAGACGCTACAAGCAGCTGCCATGGCCGCCGAAGCAGACCAGCAGCACCTGCAGTCAATCGCTTGTTCATAACAAACTAGCATGCTTGAGAAACATCAGCATGGTTCATGACGTACTGACTCTCATAGTATGATGTTGCAAAGATGCTACCGTGAGATAAGCATTCCTATGTTAGTTCCACGTTAGCATGTTTGTAGCAGGCTAGCTGTACTGGAGCTGCTCCAGTTTTAGCGTGGTATCTGTTTTATCGGTTCTTGAGAGCGCTTCTCTCGGTGTACTGTTCGTAACAATGATTTTTATCGTATTTATGGTGGCTGGGGGATGATGAACTAGTGTCTGACTGTCGCCTTGTACAGTGTACAGTTCACACACACACACACACACACACACACACACACGATCACTGCCTGTGGGACTAGCGAACGCACTTCCTCTCCATTGATCCACTCATTTTCTGCAAGTTTTACACCTCCAGATATTTTTGTTGTAATAAAACACGGGTTAACGATCAGACGCTTGTGATGTCTTTATTTGCTTTCCTGGAAATCAGTTTGATGTAATATCCTGCAGAGAAACCTTTCTGAAACCACTTACATTTATTTTCAGTGGTAGAATGTCCATCATGCATGTTTCGCCAAGGGTTATTTAACAAAATCATAGTTTAAATGCCTAGAAGCACATTTAAACAATTTGTCATTGTGACCAGTTCTCTTACCAGTCAGACCAGGTTTGTCTGATTTGCCACTCTGTGACCTGTCTCAACTTTTAGACTAATTTCACTACCGAGGACTAAGAGGAAGGGCTGGGAATATAAATGAGTTGGGACATCCCTACAAAACCACTTTCATTAGCTCAATAGGTTTGAAAGATCAGCAAAAGAATTAAAAAAAGGTTTCATGAAATTTTAAGGTTTTTTTTCAAGTGTAGCTTCCCAGAGAACGAAAGGCTACACATCCCTTCATTCGTAAAGGATTTGGGACACCCCTTCATGTGAACATGTAAGTTGAAGAGGAAGTGTTTCAAAGTTCGCATTTCATGCTGCAGTTGTAACAATGTATAAAGCCCCGTTGAGGATCTGTGAATTTAAATCTTATTTTTCTTAAAAAAAATATATATATATATATATATATATATATATATATAAAGTCAATTTGCTGTAGCACCAAAACCTCCCATTATAGCCGACCCCAGAAGTTATTGATATATTTGCAAGAAATGTATATAGTATGTAACTAATTTGGAATGGTAATTGTTTTTTTTTTTTTTTTATTGAATACCAAACAAATGGAAACATTACCATTTGTATTTACATTTGCTCAAAACATGTAACAAACAATGTCATTTCGTTCAGATTGTGTGTAAAAAATAATATATTTTCATGGGTTTTAGGGCGGAAGTGGCTCTCCCGGCAGTTTTCATGGCTTCCGCTGGGTGTCGCTGTTTCTGATTATGCGCACTTGATTAGAAGTAGAACTTAAACTCTTTCAGGTGTGACAGTCAGCAGCCTAAAGTCCTCGGGGAAATCTCACAATCACCCATTCACTCCACGAGTTTTCTTAGAGAAGAGTTTGATGTTCGATCGAAGAGTTCCAGAATGAAGCTGGAGAAAGAAGACCAGCAGGGAAAACAAGACAGAAGGTCAGAAAGAGTCTGGTTTCCACCACAAGAGTAGTTTGAAAATGTAATTAAGGTCTGTTTGTTTGTTTGTTTGATGGTTAGAAAGGAGAAGAAGCTGAACGAGTTGAATGGAAAACATAAGCTACAAACACAGGTAAAGCCACCTTGAATTAGTTGGAGCAAACCATTTTATTTGTGTTTTGTAAAATTAAGTTTACATTTTTAATGCAACATTTTTTCTCAGTAAGTATGGTTTATTTTTTTATGCACTGTAATAATTTTGTAACATGCATTAATTAATTTAGAGATGACTAATGATGTAATTCTGTTTAGCTTCTTTCTTTATGCAGTGAAGACTGAAGTGGCTTTGACCTTAGTACACTTGTGTAAAGTATGTTTTACCCAAGAAATACATTAGTTTAAAGTTTAAACATGCCTTCATGATATTTTTTCCCCATTACCAACCCTCGCAGAAGTCATTAAAGCTAAGAAAAAACACATTTGGGGAAAAAACTGTGAGAATGCTAAATGGTTCATATTTTTTATATTTATCAGTGTACATCCTTTGTTCTGATGACTGTTCAATGCTTGTGTGGGTTTTCAAAGTCATTTTTTTATCTGTGAATTTCAAACCTTTTAAGTGGGCTTGGGACCACTGTATACCCAGGTCATTTCTTACAACCTTAAGAATTCATACTATAGCAAGAACCAATCAGTTAATGACAAGTTAATCATGGATTTTTGAAAATGAATATAATTTATTTGTACTTTTACGTGTTTTTAAATCTTCAGTCTCAATCAAAGAGTGGTAAAGAGCGAGATAACTGTAAGGAGAAGAGTGAGCTCCGTGATCGCAACAGCAATAAAAAGCAGGTTTGTCACAAGATTTACACACTTTCAAATGGTTCATTTAATCTAAATAAGTTAGATTTAATGATTACTTTTGTATTTGACAGCCCTTTTTATTGCCTTTAGTATTTGTATAACTACATCATGATCCAATGTCTTCCCCTTTCATTGCATGTGATATCTTCCATGTTCTTTTCTTATTGGTCCTATCACATTACTCATCTAAACTAGCTTCTGGTCATTTATTTGTGTTCTCTTTCAGATAAGAGATGATTATGATTCTGAGGTGAAAGTAAAAAAAAGAAGGGTGGAAGATGAACATAGCAGAGAAATGGGAAGTGAAGAGAGGAATGGACATCAGAAGAGGAAAACGGAGATCAGTGAAAATGACACATTAGCGAAACGGAAGAGAATAAAGATGGAGGTGGAAGAGAGCGAAGCGAAGCTAAATGATAAACAAGTTAAAATGGATATAAGAAAAGAAGATGGTGAAGAGAAGGTTCGAGTTAAAGAAGTCAAGAAAGAAGATAAATGGAAACATGAAGGTGTGGAGGATTTAGAAAAACGAATGGAGCTTCATAAGCTCAACCATGTGAAAGAGAGCGAAGGGAACGAGAATAGAGACAAGTATGAAAAGAAAAAGAAGGCAAAGGACAAGAAAAAAGAAATGGAAAAGAAAGAGGACAAGAAAGTTAAGGATGAGAAGAAAGAAAAGCCAAGGAAAGAAATTGATGAGATGAAAGGACAGTTAAAGAAAGTGAAGAAAGGCAAGGAGGAAAAGGGTAAGAAAGAAGAAAATAAGAAGAAAACAGGAAATAAAGAAGAGGAGTCTAACAAGTGGAAATGGTGAGTCTTTAAAGTTTCACGTTATTCGTTTGGTAAATCTTAAGACCCAACAAAAGATACTGGACTGCAACTAATCTTGCGAGCGTTCACCTCCTCTTCTGTCCAAATATCTTAGTAAGAAACGGGCATTACTATATTGCTGTATTGTTCAATAACCTTCAAAATAATATTTGCTAATTTGCGGTAACCGTTATTATAAATGAATAGTGTTTATAGAAATAGCAGTGTCGCGAAACGAATGCAGAACTGTTGTCTTGAACATGCGCACGTCGGACATGTTTAGATGCAACAATGAGACGTGGAGGAGGGCGCATGCGCAAATGCGCACGTTTCAGTTCGAGGCCCAGAATCAGAAGTCTAAACTTTATTTCAAGATTTGTGTCAATTTCAACCAAAACACAATAAAGCGGTCCGGTTCGAGGCGCTCATGATAAATAATGAGTGAGAGAACAGGTCTGTTTGACCTTTCCACTACCGCGCATGCGCTTCTTCATCTAAACTCGCTTGCCTTGGTAATTAATATAGTTATGTTGACCTGTAAAAACCAACACGTTATTATTTTGATGTTATAATAATTTATCGTTTTTCATATATTCTATCTGGTTAGTTATTTTTAGGACTCTTTAGTTTGGTCATTTAAATTGTAATAAAGTCAGTCACCTTTAGGTGTCGCCAATGGACTACCGGTGTTCTATCTGTATTTGATACTCAAACTAAACTAAGGAGGCAAGGATGAAAATTAATATTTTATTTTTTCAAAATAAATGAGCAGCAATATTGAATTAGCTTACGTATTACATCTATTCTTGAGAGCCTAAACTCCTTTTACCTTTTCTAAAAAGTGCTTTAAATCAGTTATACCGGACTGATTCCGTACAGGGCCTGATCCTGTAGTATTAGACGGAGACAGGGAAAGCAGGGAAATACATAAAGAATTGTATTCTTTTTATATCTATACATACATACATACATACATACATACATACATTTTTATTGATAACAACGCCTGGAAATAATCTCTTTTGATACTTTCTTACTTTCATGTTTGGGCATAATAATGTAAGATATTGTAAGGATTATGGGACGGCGTAATATTTCTGCTTTATTTCCACTATATATTTATAATTGTTTTTTTTTCTTACTATAATTCTCAGGTGGGAGGAAGAGAAGCTGTCTGAGACTCAGAAGTGGAGCAGTTTGGAACATAAAGGGCCATATTTCCCTCCTGAATATGAACCGCTGCCTGATCATGTCTGCTTTCTTTATGATGGTAAATCATATTTTTAAACCTATATATTTGCCTATATACCCATAAAGCTTTTTTTTTTTTCAAACAATGGGAAAACTTGTATTTACAGCTCTTTTGCTTCAGAGTTAGCCTGGTCTAGTATATTGAATGTATATTGAATTAATTTTGTCTTTTACCTGAAGGGGAACTGATGAAGCTGACTCCAATGACTGAAGAGATCGCCACTTTTTACGCAAAGATGCTGGACCATGAGTACACCAGTAAAGAAGTTTTCCAGAACAACTTCTTCAGTGATTGGAGGGAGGTCAGAGTCCAAAATGCCTTAATCTGAATTGTATCTTTTACATTAACCAATAGCTGTGCTTTCTGTCTCCGAATACATTTATGTAATTCATAGAGGGGCCTTCTTTGATTCACTTTACTTCTAATTTCACAGCTTACGATTAATAGCAGTCCAGTTAAAAAAAAATTTATTGGTTTGATTCTTTTATTTGCAGACAAATATTTTTTGCCCAATCCTTGAGTCTGATGGGCTGAAGAATTTTTTTAAATTTTTGATTTTGGCTGATAAGTATTGATGCTGATTGACTGGGTAATATTCCGAACCAGAATGCTTGGTTCTGATTGGCATATGACTAAATATTCTGATACTGATTGTTTACTTGTGAGGTTGAATGCTTGATTCTGATTGATTTGTGACTTTTGGGAGTGAGTGGTTAATTATGGGGATGGGCTTATTGTTTTATTCTGATTGGCTGATTAATATTGTGAGGTTGAATGGTTGTTTCTTATTCTGGATACATTTTCTGAGGTCATTCTGAATGTGAATGCTTGACTCTGATTGGATAATTGTCATGCTACATGCTTGTTTCTGTTTGTCTGATGACTATTGTTTTGGATTCTGATTGGCTGGGCAATATTCCAAACCCGATTGTTTGGTTCTGATTGGCTGATGATTCTGAGGCTCAATATTTGATTCTGGCTGAAGACTATTATGAGGTTTTTCTAATTGCGGATAAAAATTCTGGCATTGAGCGCTTAATGCTTACTGGCTGGTCAATATTAAGTAACTGAATGATTGGTTCTGATTGGCTGCTAAGTGTTCTGATGTTGAATGCTTGTTATTGATTGGCTGACTGTGTTGGATTTTGATTGGCTGGGTAATATTCCGAACCTGACTGCTTGGTTCTGATTGGCTGAAGACTGTTCTGGTATTGAATGCTTGTTTCTGATTGGCAGATTTTTATTTATTTATTTTGGTTCTGATTGGGCTGGCCAATATTCCGAACCGGATTGCTTGGTTCTGATTGGCTTATGGCATTTTTGAAGCTGAATGTTTGTTTGATTGATGATAAATGCTCATATCTTATTCACTGATACAGATGAATGATTCTGATTTGTTCATTAATAAATGAGTTTAGCTCAGCACCAGGTTAAAGTAGGTCTGGCAGCTGTGGAGAGCATCAAAGTTAATGAAACTGAGATGATTTTTCTCTATAACTTCCTGTTTTAAAAGATGTGGTTTATAGGATTTTATGCATTTATTTGAAAAGTGACCTAAAGGTATAAGTATCGGTAATGGTGGTGGATGGTCGGGTGGCAAGACCAGGGCTGCACTTGAGGCCCCGTCTCTGAATGTACGTGTCTAAGCACCACATTCCTGGACCACTGTTGCTCATGGCTAAAAGATCTGAACTTTACAGCAGCTTTAAACGATAGGAAAGAGCCATCTAGAAGTTTCTAATTAAGCTAAAGATGATATTGATTCTTTATATCATATGAATAAATTCTGGTTTGTCAGTAAATCAAGTTATTGATGCATGAATTCATACATTGATTTTCATCCAGGAAATGACAAAGGAGGAGAAGAAGAAGATCACTTCTCTGTCCAAATGTGACTTCAGTCAGATCCATAAATACTTTTTGGAAAAAACGGAGGAGCGAAAGAACAGGACAAAAGAGGAAAAACAAGTGCCTAGCTTTGTTTCTTCATACATAAGTAGACCTGATTGGTTCAGTACGATTTCAGTGCTTTGCTTAGTTGAGTTTGACTGCAGAAAGTGTCTCATTCAGGTCCTGAAGGAAGAGTCTGCTCGTCTTGTGGAGGAGTATGGGTTCTGTATGCTGGATGGCCATCGAGAGAAGATTGGAAACTTCAAACTGGAGCCACCTGGGCTGTTCAGAGGCAGAGGAGAGCATCCGAAGATGGGAAAACTCAAGAAGAGGATTCAGCCTGAGGATGTCTCCATCAACTGCAGCCAGTCAGACACAATTCTTTTTTTTTTTTTTTTTGTAGTCATGAATATTGATTTGACCTTTGGAAGGATGTCATGCTTTTGGTCTGTATTTTAGCGCTTCTTTAAGCTCAAGGGTGTTTTTAAGCTTAATTACATTTATTCCTTTTTTCTACAATGTGTGATTTCTACAATGTGTGATTGCTAACGTCCTATTACAATGGTATGGATGTTTCTCCCTCGCAGTTGTGGTGGTAGATCCCTTTTTCCCATCTTTAGTATTTCCCTTGCAAAGATTGCATGCCCACGGAAACATTCTTGCGTTCGTAGCAAAATGTGCATCTTGAAAAGATTGTGTTTCTTTTGCCGAGTTTCCCTTTCTCTTCATCCAGAGACTCTGTGATCCCAGTGCCTCCTGCAGGCCACCACTGGAAGCGTGTACAGCATGATAACACAGTGACATGGTTGGCTTCCTGGGTGGAGAATATTCAGGGTCACCCCAAATACATCATGCTGAACCCCAGCTCCAAGCTCAAGGTGAGGTGTGAATGGGGGTGAAAACTCACCCGGGGTATAAGGAGTGCTGTTGTCGAATCCCTCTTTGTGCATCAGGGGGAGAAGGACTGGCAGAAGTATGAGACAGCTCGGAAGCTGAAGGACTTTGTGAGCACCATTAGGAAACAGTACAGGAGAGACTGGGACGCCAGAGAGATGAAGACCAGGCAGAGAGGTGTTGCCATCTACTTTATCGACAAGGTACAAGAGCATACCGCCACAATCACAGGACTGTATTCACTGACCATTCACTCATTTGGGCATTGTGTGGTTTACATATTCAATTAGATCCAAAGTAAATATGTACTAGAATTTAAATGGGAAAATAGATCCAGTTGGTAGTTCTGTAAGAAGACACAGAAAGACCAAGAGAAATCCACGATGAGATGCATTTTCTCTGTGTTCAGCTTGCTCTCAGGGCAGGGAATGAGAAAGACGATGACTCTGCTGACACTGTTGGTTGCTGCTCGTTAAGGGTGGAGCACATTAAGCTCCACAGACATTTGGATGATCAGGATTATGTGGTGGAGTTTGATTTCCTGGGGAAAGACTCCATTCGCTACTGCAACAAAGTACCAGTGGAGAAGCAGGTACACACCACCACATTCAGCTGAATCCACCATTCTGATTGGTTTATGGGTCATAATGATCTTGGTGAAGCCCCTTCTGATTGGTTTATAAGCATTGTGGTTTTGGGGAAGTCCATTCTGATTTGTTTATAGGTCATTATGATCTTTGGAAGACCATTCTGATTGCTTTATGAGCCTTACAATGTTGGGAACTCCATTCTGATTGGTTTATAGATCATAATGATCTTGGGGAAGTCCATTCGGATTGGTTTATAGTTCATAATGATCTTGGGGAAGGCCATTCTGATTGGCTTATAGGTCATTATGATCTTTGGAAGACCATTCTGATTTGCTTTGTGAGCCTTAAAATGCTGGGAACTCCATTCTGATTGGTTTATAGATCATGATCTTGGGGAAGTCCATTCGGATTGGTTTATAGGTCATAATGATCTTGGGGAAGTCCATTCGGATTGGTTTATAAGCATTGTGGTCTTAGGGAAGTCTATTCTGATTGGTTTATAGGTCCTTATGATCTTGGGGAAGGCCATTCTGATTGGTTTATAAGCATCATGGTCTTAGGGAAGTCCATTCTGATTGGTTTATAGGTCATAATGATCTTAGGGAAGTCCATTCGGATTGGTTTATAAGCATTGTGGTCTTAGGGAAGTCTATTCTGATTGATTTATAGGTCCTTATGATCTTGGGGAAGTCCATTCGGATTGGTTTATAAGCATTGTGGTCTTAGGGAAGTCTATTCTGATTGGTTTATAGGTCCTTATGATCTTGGGGAAGTCCATTCGGATTGCCTTATGAGCCTTACAATGTTGGGAACTCCATTCTGATTGGTTTATAAGCCTTGTGATCTTGGGGAAGTCCATTCTGATTGGTTTTTAGATCATAATGTTCTTGTGGAAGTCCATTCTGATTGGATTATAAGCATTGGGGACTTGGGGAAGTCCACTGATTGGTTTATATGCATTATGATCTCTGGAAGTTTGTTCTGATTGTTTTATGTTCATTCTAATCTTGGAAAGTCCATTGTGATTGTTTTTTGGGCATTGTAATCACTTAATAGAAGCAAGTAGAAGAAACAATTAACAGATTTGGACTAAACCAAAACTATATTGCTAAAAATAATTTATATTTTTGTTTGTCCCTGCACTCGCAGGTCTTCAAGAACCTCAAACTGTTCATCCGCAACAAGGATCCAGAGGATGATCTGTTCGACAGGATTAATGTAATTAATTAATGTTTTTTTTTTTTTTTTTTTTACCAAAAATACAGCTTTCAAACAACACTGGCTATAAACTGTACATAGTGAGTTTGAAAATAATATTTTTCAGAAATTTAGAAACAAAAGGAATAAACAAACAGATGTAAAAGATCAGGATGAGTAATTTTATTTTTCTAGAATTCCACTTCATTATTTTAGAGTTGGTTCTACTATGTTTTAGTTTTGTACCGATAACAGTTTTTATCCTCTATCAAGTTACTAATCACTGAGCTTTTTCCTACCTTTAAATCAATTTTTTTTCTGTTGCTCTCAGACAATGAATCTGAACAAAGCACTGAATGAGTTTATGTCTGGACTAACAGCAAAAGTGTTTAGAACCTTCAATGCCTCCACGACTTTGCAGGACCAGCTCAATAAACTCACCACAGGTCAGCATGATTTTTACACGAAGAGATGGTTACTGAGACGATTCCTTTTTTACATAAGAACTGCTGTATATTTAATGGATTACTTTTGAAACTCTCTCTCCATCTATTTATTTTTAAAATGCTAGTGGTAACCAGGGAGCAATCCTTGGATGCCGTAATCCTTGAATACCGCTAACAGTTTCAAAAGTAATCCCTGGATACCATTTTCGTTTCAAATGTAATCCATGAGTACTATTTAAAAAGTAATCTATGGATGTTCCCCATAAGCATTTTTTAAGTAATCTCTGTTAGTGTTTGAAAAGTAATCCTTGGATCCCGCAAACGTTTCAAAAGTAATACTTGGATCCCATCTCGAAAGTAATCCCTGGATGTTGTTAGTGTTTTAAGCGTAATCGATGGATACCGTGTTTGAAAAGTAATCCATGGATCCCGCTAGTGTTTTAAAAGTAATTCTTGGATGTTGTTAGTGTTTTAAACGTAATCGATGGATACCGTAAGTGTTTTAAAAGTAATCCATGGATCCCGCTAGCGTTTTAAAAGTAATCCTTGGATGTCGTTAGTGTTTTAAACGTAATCGATGGATACCGTAAGTGTTTGAAAAGTAATCCATGGATCCCGCTAGTGTTTTAAAAGTAATCCTTGGATGTCGTTAGTGTTTTAAACGTAATCGATGGATACCGTAAATGTTTGAAAAGTAATCCATGGATCCCGCTAGTGTTTTAAAAGTAATCCTTGGATGTTGTTCGTGTTTTAAAGTAAGCCATTTGAAACATTAACAGTATACATGGATTACTTTTGAAAGGCTAGTGGTATCCATGGATTCAAGGCATGTTAGAAGTATCCAAAAATTACTTTTGAAATGTTAGCAGCAATGGATTTCTTTCATAACGTTAGTGGTGTAGTAGAATTAGTTTTAAAATGTAATCACAAGCTAATTGATCCTTTTACTTTGCAATCCAAGTGACCATTTTTTTTGAAAATTCTGCTTACTGAATTAGCTCATCAAAGAAATCATTAAAGCAGCATCAGTCCTCGTGAATTTTTAATTGACAATGATATTCTGTTTTCAGCTGACATGACTGTAGAGGAGAAGATTTTGTCTTATAATCGAGCTAACAGAGCAGTTGCAATTCTCTGTAACCACCAGCGGGCAGCACCAAAAACCTTCGAGAAATCCATGCAGGCGCTTCAGGAAAAGGTACTCCTTCACTCACACACCTGGGATCAAGTATCCTGCTCTGTTTGACACTCTACTTCACTTTGCAAAGGTAGTTGTGTCTGCTGGACCTTTTGAATCATTCTGTTGGGTGAAAGTTAGTCTGAAGCTGATATACATTTTTATTACAGTTATTTTTTCATTTATAGGCAAAAACATAAACATTATTGTAGCCAGTCGGTAGTAAGGGGCATGTGCTGTCATTATTTATCATCGAACGTGTTAATTAATTTAGGTTATAAAAATGATCTGTCAGCTACCTGTAAAATATTATTTTTTATTTATGTAATTGTCTGAAGGACTGTGAGGGATGAAAACCATCCATGATTCTGGCCGAGCTGCACCACAGGCTGTGGTATCTCTTGTCAGCAGGGAAAGTAGCTTGTGTACAGGATGGGTGGAGTCCTTCAGGATGTAGGTAACCTTGGACAGAAGGCACTTTTGGCTTCATCCTCAGTAGTTGGCAGTGTAACCTCTTAATATGGCTTTGCCAAAGGTTTTCCTGAGATGGTGGTTGCCAGCACATTCTCGGTAGCACCCCATTAGAAGTCTATGAGGAAGTTGAGCCATGCAGGAAATGGTATTGATTATTATCTTCACTTGAGAGGAATTGTGCATGGTCCACAAGTCTTCCACATAGGTAGAATCCTGGTGTCTGCATCTCGAAATCTCACGTGATTGAGACGCTTTCTGCAAAGGTTTTACTGGTGCTAATGCATCCAAGGTGGAGGTCAATGTTGAGCTGTGGAAGGGGAAAAAAAAATCACATATACACGTGAGAGCGTGGGTTACTGGTCAGGTTTCATTTTCATTTCCAGATCCAGAAGAAAAAGCAACAAATCGCTGAAGCAAAGAAAGAGCTGAAAGAAGCCAAGAAAGCACACAAAGATCATCCGACTGACAAATCTGCGAAGTGAGTGTGTGTTTGTATGTTTTAAATCATCCCTGAACTCAAGGTTGCTGGAAAAGATGTGCAAAAGAGCAGAGAGATGCTCCGACTGACAAGCAGTATTTGTTTAAATCCATCCAGGCCTCAAGGTCTCAGGAACTTGGCCTTAAAAACACGAAGCATTCAGCCAGAAGCAAAACCCTCTGATATACACACTGCACTGCTGCGGTGTGGGATGCAAACTCATACTTGGCATTACACAGCCTGCTTCTCTCTCCTGGAAGATAAATCATGCCATATTAAAAATTGGAGATTCTGAAAGAAAACGACGTGACTGAAATCTTCATCCATTCATTCGTTGGGGTGAAGCCATGGGTGGATGAGAAGAGCAGTTTTAGATGGCAAGCCATCAGACGAGACCGAATGCTGAAGGAGCATTTTACTCTGTTAGGATTTTTCCTGGTTCGAATTCTGGACATTTAGAAGCTAAATTTCACACAAAATAAAGGCTGAGCTGTTGCTTTGAAAGATTAAACATTAAAATAATATATGTGTACATTAATGACTATCTTTTAAAACAATATTTGTATAATAATGATTCATTGAAACGTATACTGGTATAGTTATATCCAAACATGAATAATTTTGATAGATAAATTATACTTTAAAAATAGTATACATTTCCAAACGATTTTTTTAAACATTGTTATTCGACAATTTAAAAAACAAAAACAATATATGTATCCAAATGATTATTTTAAAATATCAGTATTCAACTAATACATATAACATTATATTGGTATTTAAATGATTACTGTATCATTTTTTTTTTTCTTTTTGGACTGTGTAGGTATCAGAGGTTACTTTTAAAATTTTTAGATATACAAATAAAGAGCATGGGCCCAAAAGGTGTATATCGAAGGAAAGTTTAACGTGCATGTTGCATTAGTTCACACCACTCAAAGGTAATTATTTCAAGCCTTTATTTGTTTAATTTCTAATCATTATGGACTTTGATTGGCTGTGGACTTGATAAGACGGTGAACCCACACGAGCAGATGCCATGGCTTCCCAGAAATTCAGTGCAGTTGAATATAAATTCATAACCCATTACAGACGACTCTGAAAACCAGGTTTAAGAAGATTTAACAGGCAACGTGGCTTTATTTAGGTAAAACCTTTGCTGTGTTGACGATAAAAAAAGTTCAGGTGTTGGGAGAGAACCAGAGTGAAACTGCAGCAAGCTCTGTAACTCCTTCTGGATCAGCAGAGGAAAAGTGCAGAACCTAGTTGTGTTGCTTTGTTTCAAGCAACTTCTAACTTCCTGTTCTATCTCAGAAATATTTTGGTATAATTACTTAAAAAAATTAACAATATTATACTTTAAAAATGCTATTGGTTTCCAAACAATGTTTTAAACAGCTATCCAACAATCAAAAAAATATCAGTATTCAATTAATACGTATGAAATAATATTGGTATTTAAATGTTTTTCTTTTTTTTTATTTATTTATTATTTATTTTTATTTTTTTTACCGTACTTTTAAACTTTCCAAATATAGAACATGGACCCAAAAATTCAGTTGAATATTGAAGGAAAGTCCATTTATTTAAAAAAGTTTTAAATAAGTTTTCAACTTCTGCATGTTGTACTCGTTCATCGCACTCAAATTTAAATATCTCAACCTTTTATTTGTTTTATTTATGATCATTGCAATCAAATTTCCTGATTTATAATTTCGGACCGTATAAAAGACTGTGGACCTACACCAGCAGAAGCCATGGCTTCCAGAAATTTACTGTTGAATATGAATTCATAACCCTTTACAGAAAACACTGGAAGACATGCTTATTAAGATTTAACAGAAAATACGGCTTTATTTAACTAAAACACTCGCATTGATGACAAGATGATCTGGGAAGGGGATGGGGGAGATCCTGAGAGAGATGGCGGCCAACTGTGTCTTCCCCTCAGGATCAGTAGAGGAAAAGGGCAGTGCCTAGTTGTGCTGCTTCACTTCAAGCAACTTGTAACTTCCTGTTCTATCTCAGAACATTAGAACAAAATTTTATTTACAACATTTTAATTATATGTCATAACTCTTCATTTAAAGCCAAAAAACTGGTTCATGCAGAGACTTCCAAGGGTTGATGAGGAAGACATCTCTTGTACACTGAGTGAGAGAGAGTTTTAAAATGTTCAATTTGTTTCTTAATAAAACAAATTGGCAATAATGTCTCTTTGAACATCATGAGCTCCTGTATGCTTTATTTCTGCATTAGTTCCAGGGATCTTTTTTTCACATTTTAAGTGTATAGTTACTCGCAGACGATATAGATCAGTGACATCGTGATTCAACTTGACGTCTCTTTCTTTTTTGCATCTATGTCAGGCTGGTGGAGAGGAAGGAAAAGGCTCTGCAGAGGTTGACCGAGCAGTTGAAGAAGCTTCAGCTCCAGGAAACCGATAGAGAGGAAAACAAAGTCATTGCTCTTGGGACGTCCAAACTCAACTACCTGGACCCACGGATCACTGTGGCGTGGTAAAACACTTGTGCATTAAACTCCTCTTGTTCTATTCGAATCGTTCAAGTAGCTAAAGTCCTCTACAGAGATTTACACAAACCTCCGGATGGCCTCTCACCAGGGTGCTGTTCGTTTGGATCAAGGAAATATTAATGCAATGACACTCCCTGCCAGAAGATGGCGTTTGCAATAGGCAGATTCACTCCGTGCCAGACGGGGGACAGGAAAGAAGAAGACGATTGCTATGTCTCATTTTGAAGTCTGCTCTCTGATGAGTGTGTATTTCAAGGCCAAATGGCTTCCCCTGAAATCGGAGGATGCATCGTGACCATCTTTCGTGTGATGCTTTGATAGCAGCATTTAAAGCATCATAGTTTTATCTTAAAACATGACATTAATAATGCTGACAAACATCAACTAAATGTGATGTATGCTAACGGTTGGTACATCATTTTATTGAAGCAAGGACACTCTGGTCAGAATGAGGCTAGACCGTTAGCCATCCTAGAGGGAACTGTGACTATTATAACTGAAATGAAAATGTAAAGCGTGTTTTATTTCATTTAGGTCATGTGGTTTTTTCTGTTGGTGGCTGATCGCAGGGAGCCATTTGACAACAATGGGGAGAAATGACAGAATTTGTGGCACACTGTTTATTTCCCATACAAAGTCACTTTGAAAATGTTGGATGAACGCCACAGAGTGGCTGATTTACGTCCTACCCCGAGATACGAATCTTCGAGTTACGAAATGTTCGAGATACGAAAGGTCTCGCCGGAAATTTTTTGCTTCGAGACACGAAGAAAAATTCGAGATACGAACATTTACAAGGAGTTCTGCAATATTTTCCGCTTATTTGTATGACGTCGCGTAGCGCTTACGGGTTCTTGCGCTCCTGTCTCCCAGTGCACAAAGGGTCTGATGCACAGCGAAACATTATGTATAGATTACTAATAATGTGCTATAACAAATGTCAGAGTCAAGGCGTCGTAAAAGTAATAACGTTTTGGAAAGTGCTGTTCTGTAGCACAAGTAAGGGAAACCCGCATTCTCAGAAGCGTCTCTCCATCTGTCTGCGCTCGTGCTTGAAACCGTGTTGGTGTTAGTAATTTGTGAAATATCTCGAGAAAGTTTACTTTCATACGTGGTGCAGTAATGTTTTCTGCATCCGTTCCACCTCCGCCGACACATCGCTTCATTCAAGGTAGGGTTTCACATTTGTGTACATATTACGTATTTTGCGTGTGTTTTATTTTGTTTTATTATCATTTATTACATTAACAATGTGTAGATTTAAGGATTGAAGAAATGTTACTTTATTTTTCTCTGGTTTTCCATTTTTTTTCATCTACTTATACTGTTTTTTTTCTCCGAGCTGTTGCACGCATTAGGCTTTTTACATGTAAAACTTGCTTCGACGTACGAAATGTTCGAGATCCGAACATCACCCTGGAACGCACTAATTTTGTATCTTGGGGTAGCGCTGTAATCCGTTTTCATTGGTCATTCTGCTTGCAAAAATAAGATCTGATATGGCGGTGTGAAAATATTTTTTTTCATGCAGTGTGAATAGTGTGTCTTCATTTGTTTTTAGTTCTTATCACAAACAAACCACTCTAGAGTTCACTTGGAACCGTTCTGAGAGCACCTCCTGCTTTTGGTCCGATTTTTAGTTTGGTTGTTGCTTTCTCACCTGCCCAAACTAATAGGGAAGACAAACTAGTCAAACAAGTCAGGTGTGAAGGCACCCTGAGCTCTGCTCAGAAAATTGGTGTCTTTTGGTGTTGCATTCGAATCTCTGAAAAACCTAGACAAGAACTCAAGAAAAACATTTCAAATAATTCCCACACACTCTGATTGGACGCACCCAATATTTAAAATTTTTGTAGAAGTGAGATTTCAAAGTAAACAATTCTGCTTGAAGAAGGTTAACACATTGCATTAAAAATGCAAATAAAGGCACTGTGCCTCTTTAAGTCTGAGCAGGCAAACACTCTGATCATGTGACCGATTTCATGTGTTTCAGGTGTAAAAAGCATCAGGTCCCCATTGAGAAGATTTATACCAAGACCCACCGAGACAAGTTTGCCTGGGCCATTGACATGACGGATGAGAACTTCCAGTTCTGAACACCCACCCCACGTTTGTCTTTCTTTCTTTCTTTCTTTCTTTCTTTCTTTCTTTCTTTCTTTCTTTCTTTCTTTCTTTCTGTGTTTGTAATGCATTGTGGAGTTTTTCTGTTCTGTTTCTGATTGCGTTCTTCAGTAAAGGCTCATGTACAAACCCCAGCTGTGTTTGAGTGTGTTTCACACATTCCCATCCCAGTAAAAACATCTATTGATTCTATGAAACGCAGGTTAGGAGGGTGTGAAAAATCTTCAGAAAAAATGATGTGTTTTTGTAATTTAGCAAAAATGCAAAGTGACTGTCACTACCTCCAAACCAGCATCTGTTCTTTTTGTAGCATTGGTGTTGGATAACACAGATGCTAATGACCCTCAGTCGTGAGTCGTTTTTTATCACAATATTGTGCACAGAGACAAGGTAATTATAAGGCGTCAACAAGGTTTTTATGTACTTTGTGCAATATTGACCTTTTTCTAATGTCGTAACTTGAATTTTTGGGGTGGTATTTGCTAGTTTATCAGGAAGCAACATTTTTGTTCTCTTAGACTTGATGGAGGCAATTGTTGCTTTATTTGCAAACATTCATTCATTTTCCAACTTGCTTATTCCCTTTCGGGGTCACGGGGGTCAGCTGGTGCTTATCTACACCCTAGTCTAGTTTACAAATATGCATTATTTTGCGCGTGAATTTAATTTGGATCTTTGAATGAAAACATGGCTAATGATCAAGATGGTCACTTTTTCAGCAGATAAAGGGAACATCAAGCTATTTACCCTTTTATATCTGGAGATCTAGAAGTTCTAGAGCAGTGGTAAAACTTGCAAAAACCAGTGGAACCTTGGTAGACCCATCTACTATCCTCTGAAGTATTTTGAATACTTTTGACTCATGAACAGGTCCAATCGATTCATTTATTCATCTTCTTACCCGCTTGTTCCCTCTCCAGCGCACTTCAGGCAGGGTCTAGCCTGGGCAGGTCGCCAGTCCATCGCTGGGCAGCACACACATTCACTCACTCAGGGAAATCCCTGTTCTATCAATCTTACGTGTGGTTTTGGGAAACTGGAGTAAACCCAAGCAAGAACATGCAAACTATTTCTAGGAAAGTCACCAGCAAGCCTTGAACCAGCACCCTTGTTACCCACTGTTCCATCCTGCCGCCCCCAATCAACTGAAGTACGTGAAATATGGCAAAAGGTACACTGTACGGATGAGTCAAAACTGGAATGCTTGGGTATAGCAGAAGGCAGTTAATTCATCGAAGGCTGGTGAGGGGATTTATGAGAACCTGCAGGCAGCAGTGAAGTGTTTTGGAGTTTGGGGCTGCCTTTGCAAATGGTGTTGGAGAATTGCTCCGGTTTAATAATGTTCTTAATGCTGAGAGATACGGCAGTTAATTCTACAGTGGAACAATTACCCCATAACACACAGACAAAGCTGTTAGGAACTGAAGGACAAGACGTACTGCAAGAGATGGTATGACCTAAACCCTGATCTCAACTTCACCGACTGTATCTGGGATTGTAAGAAAGAGAGTGACGAGGGAGATCTGTGCTTCTACAAGTTGCTTCAAAATCTGTGCGCAAATGTATCTAGAAAAGCTGCTGCTGTTTAGTAGGCAAAGCGTAGTCGTACCAAATATTAATTTAATTTGTTTATTCACTGCATTTTTTTTAAATTGATTATACTTTAGTTTCTGGATTTCTCCAAATGCTCTCTGATTATGTCCCCCAGGGCTCTGTCCTTGGTCCTATTCTTTTCCTGGTTTACGTCCTGATGTGGGCTTTGTAGCTGTGTCCTTTTGGGGCTTGAAAGCTGCAATGAAAAAAATATATTTGATTTAAAAACAAAGCGTTTGAAGTTCAGGGTTGGTTGGTTTGAAGCTCATAATTCAGGCTTGGTTGGAGATGTTCTGAGCTGAGGAAACTTGCCTCACTACTATATTTGCAGTGTCTCCGGTGTCAGAGGTAGCTTTACTATGAATCTGCGTCACATGCTAAAGTTTCTTTTGATTATTTTGAAGCTCTTTGTAGTTTAGGAGATCTGTATTACAGGCAATCCATTCTTTTATATTCGGGTTTCGGTTATATTTTCGAATTTGCTTGCCTTCTGCTGGCCTTTTGAACTCCAACTTTGTTTTAAATCCTAGTGACCTCTAGTGGTGAAAAAGTTACACATTTATGAGGACATTAATCACTCTCAACCTCAAGTTTACTTCAGGTTAGCATTTATTTGTTGGTATCAGATTCAAGAATGATTCCGATTTGTTGATAATGATCTCTGGATGGTGTAGATGTTCCGGGTGCTTCTTTAGTGATTTTGGTGTCGTCACTGGTTCAGAATTTTAATCGCTGTACTTCTCAGGGTTTCTCTGTGTTCCTGTCGTGTGCTTCTCTTGATGTCGTTGCAGGGATTGCTGTGGGATTTTCTCTGGATTAGTCTGATCCAAGAGTGAAAGCATCTGGGAGTTTTAGGTGCAAGGCTCCGGCGTGAGACTCCCAGATCCCTGGCTCTACAATTTATCAGTCGCAGACCCAGAGAACACTCCGTGTCTTTCTCAGTTATTCAACTCTCAATAATAATGAATCATTGTTCTATGGAAGCAATAATGTGATGAATTTTGAACAAACCTCTTGCTTAATAAACATATTTTTAGACAGTCAACCAAATAAAATCAAGGCAGCATTGTGGTGCAGTGGGTAGCACTGTGGCTTTCCAGTTAGAAGGTTGTCAGTTTGAGGCTCGTCTGTGACTTTCCTGGAAGAAGTTTACATGTTCTGCCTGTGCTTGCGTGGGTTTCCTCCGGTTACTCCGGTTTCCCCCACAATCCCAAAAACATGCGATTAGGTTAATTGAATAATCTAAATTCCCCTTAGGTGTTAATGTGTGATGGACTGGCGACCTGTCCAGGATGTACCCCCTCCTCTCGCCTGATGTGAGCTCAAGATAAGCACCAGCAGATCCCGGATTGAGCTGGAAGGAAAATGAATGAATGAAATCATCCATCAATTCATTTATTTTCTTCCTCGATTCGGGCACGGCTTCCTGTTGTTTGACCTGCCATTGTGCAAAATTTGTTTTTCATCTTTTACCAAAAAAATTTAAATGCATCTCCTCCTGGACTTCGAATTATAGTTACCAAACTTTGCCAAGACATCCAAACGGGTCTTACTCAGGGTTGCTTTATTTTTTCTGACAGGTTCTGTTTTATTGCCTTTTTGGCACATCATATATTCTTAACAAATGTTTTATATGAGTTGTATTGGTGTGTACCAGGACTCTTTGCCTCCCCATTCTTCTCCCAACTGCTGTAATCTTAGCGGGCCATAAATACGGCGCCCATCTATCACGGCAGCAGGAAATGCCAGCTGTTCCTGGTCAGATGGCCCACCCCTTCTCCCTACCTCCCTCCTGCATTGTTTAATGTCTGTTATATGTGCTTGGTTGCAATGGCTTTTTTAACTCCTTCTCCACACTGGGG
This sequence comes from Danionella cerebrum, assembly GCA_007224835.1. Classification (NCBI taxonomy): domain Eukaryota; kingdom Metazoa; phylum Chordata; class Actinopteri; order Cypriniformes; family Danionidae; genus Danionella; species Danionella cerebrum. The sequence continues at coordinate 57,881 of SRMA01025322.1, forward strand.
GAAGCACTTTTTTGAGCTACCTTTCACATTGTGTACCCATTTCTCTGTCCTTCCTAGTGGGCGCCGAGGATGGCAGTCAGATTCTCTCCAGCAAGTTGTTTATCGTCTGTCGTTTAATTTTAATTTAACTGGAGAGCCACCCTTGTACCACAACAAATTACTAGTGTGTGTGTGTGTGTGTGTGCGCACATAGACACTTGGCAATAAACAACTTAATGATTCTGATTCTAAAGGAATTGTGGGAAAATCACTGAGAATGCTGGGAAATTTTCCCTTGACTTATCATGGGGTCAATTTTTTTCAAACTGTAACTCACACTGAGAATCTCATAGAACCTTCAAACTCACGGCACCTGTCGAGGTGACCAGTCTGTGCGAGAACATACCAACCACTGTCCCAAAATAGTTGAACCCCAGCTGTGGAAGGGTTAAAGATTTACCATTGACTTATAATGGCCATTGAAAATAAATGGGAAAAGGCAACAAAAATATTAACACGAAACATCACAGGAAATGTGGATTTAATTAAACGACCTCACAAACAGCTCCCTAGCAACCCATTTTTAAACAACTGTCTCAGCTTTGGTAGATAATAGAGACATGGGGGTTGATTTAATAAATGTATAGTTACAACGGGAACATTATATTAAGTCACTGACCCTCCATAGCAGCCAATTTGGAAAATCAAAGAGACATGGGGGTTGGTTTATTTTACTCATAGTGATTTGGGAAACAGTCTCCTGACTTCAATAACATGGAACCACTGTGGGGAGAACTCAAATGTAAAGTTCATGCAAGACAGACCAAGAACTTACAAGAGTTTGAGGCTTGAATTTGTTGCTTTACCAGCGTAGAAGATAAAGAACCTCATTGACAACTACCTCAGGAGACTTCACGGAGTCATTGATGTTAAAGGGGGGAATACAGATTATTATATACAATATTAACAGCTGTGGTGTAAACTTTTGATCAGGATCATTTGAAGTGTTTCTGTTGTCATTATGATTTCCCATAAATGGATTCACTGTACTTCTATTTATACAGTGGTGTGAAAAACTATTTGCCCCCTTCCTGACTTTTATTCTTTTGCATATTTGTCACACAAAATCTGATAAACACATTTTAATATTAATCAAAGATAACAAAAGAAAACACAAAATGCAGTTTTTAAATGAATGTTTTTATTATTTAGGGAGAAAAAAATCCAAACCCACATAGAAAAGTGATTGCCCCCCTTGTTAAAAAAAATAACTTAACTGTGGTTTATCACACCTGAGTTCAATCTCTGTAGCCACCGCCAGGCCTGATTACTGCCACAGCTGTTTCAATCAAGAAATCACTGAAACAGAAGCTACCTGACACAGAGAAGTAGACCAAATGCACCTCAAAAGCTAGATATCGAAAAGTAATTGAGATCTATCAGTCTGGTAAAGGTTATAAAGCCATTTCTAAAGCTTTGGGACTCCAGCGAACCACAGTGAGAGCCATTCTCCACAAATGGCAAAAACATGGAACAGTGGTGAACACTCCCAGGAGAGGCCGGCCGCCCAAAATTACCCCAAGAGCGCAGAGACAACCCATCCAAGAGGTCACAAAAGATCCCAGGGCAACATCCAAAGAACTGCAGGCCTCACTTTTCTCAATTAAGGTCAGTGTTCACGACAAGAAAGAGACTGGGCAAAAACGGCCTGCATGGCAGAGTTCCAAGAAGCAAACCATTATCAAGCAAAAAGAACATTAAGGCTTGTCTTAATTTTCCTAAAAAAAACATCTCGATGACTTTTGGGAAAATATCTTGTGGACTGACAAGACAAAAGTTGAACTTTTTGGAAGGTGCGTGTCCCGTTACATCTGGCGTAAAAGTAACACAGCATTTCATAAAAAGAACATCATACCAACAGTAAAATATGGTGGTGGTAGTGTGATGGTCTGGGGTTGTTTTGCTGCTTCAGGACCTGGAAGGCTTGCTGTGATAGATGGAAGCATGAATTCTACTGTCTACTAAAAAATCCTGAAGGAGAATGTCCGTCCATCTGTTCGTCAACTCAAGCTAAAGCGATCTTGGGTGCTGCAGCAGGACAATGACCCAAAACACAACAGCAAATCCTCCGCTGAATGGCTGAAAAAAACAACTAAATGAAGACTTTGGAGTGGCCTAGTCAAAGTCCTGATCGGATTCCCATTGAAATGCTGTGGCATAAGAAGGCGGTTCATGCTAGAAAACCCTCAAATAAAGCTGAATCACAACAGTTCTGCAAAGAAGAGTGGGCTAAAATTCCTCCAGAGCGCTGTAAAAGACTCGTTGCAAGTTATCGCAAACGTTTGATTGCAGGTATTGCTGCTGAGGGTGGCCCAACCAGTTATTAGGTGCAGGGGAAATCACTTTTTCACACAGGGCTATGTGGGTTTGGATTTTTTTCTCCCTAAATAATAAAAACATTCATTTAAAAACTGCATTTTGTGTTTACTTCTGTTATCTTTGATTAATATTAAAATGTGTTCGATGATCAGAAACATTTTGTGTGACAAACATGCAAAAGAATAAAAAGTCAGGAAGGAGGCAAATAGTTTTTCACACCACTGTATGTGGGAAAACATTGTGTTCTCATTGATATTTTTAGAAAAATGACAAGGAAATCAACAATTTTGTAAACTTATGAGCACAACTGTATATAACATGGCACTCCTGGTCATTTTGTGTATCCTCTTTGGACTCTTTGAGGTGAACAGATTCTATGTCACTTGTTCAGTGTTTTGATAATCGCATAGGATCCATGATCTAGATTGGTTCAATTACACAAATCACACACAACTCATCATCTACTTTTGATTTCAAAACCTGCCGTTAAGAGGTTACACCTCTCATTCCTTTAATAGGCAAATTTTAATCTCTCATTCTGCAAAAAACAGCTTTACACAGTGTGTATGTGTGTTGTGAGAGGAAATATCCGATGTTTGTGATGTTTCGAGTGTGTGTTTGTCCTTCACTTCGAGTGTTGCTCCATCTGCTGCAGCGGCTCTTCATCCTTTGTGTTGCTGAAGCTTTTGTGATTTCTTCAGCTGGGTCCCTCTTTTCTAAACAGGATTTTCTTCTTATTATTTATTTAATTCTTTATTTCCAGCTCCGAGATTAGAATCAGTTTGGTGAAGAGCTTCTTTTGCAGCCAGTTGTTGTGCCGTTGAATATATTAAACCACATCAATCTGCTTCTCTCTGTTTGAAACGCCGATCAGAAGAGAAGCTGACAGAGAGCCAGATGCTGAACCTTCTGTTAATTTTATTCTCTGACAAACCTCCAGGTAGCTTTAAGGAAACGTTCCCTCAGCACTCTCGATGTTCTAGAAGTGGTTTCACTTAGCACAAACTGCTCCTAGAAGGGATCCAAAAGTCTGTCAAACCTCTAACACAGCTCTCTATGTACACTCAACGGCCACTTTATTAGGTACACCTGTCCAACTGCTCCTTATCAGCCAGTTATCGATGTATGTAGACCAGGGGTGTAACGGTACGCTAAAATCGTATTCGGTTCGGTACAGTGTTTTGGAGAGTTCGGTTCATTCGGTTCGGTACAAAACAATAAGAACTTACATAATCTTTATTTTGAAAAGCTGCCAATACACAGTAGAATTCTTGCATAAAATAAATAAAAGTGACACATTTGGGTGATATTTTAAATAAATTGCACTCTTTACAAAGAAAAACACATTTTTTTAATAAAAAATGAAATACTGCAACAAGTTAGAACCTGAAAACTTTTAACACTAGCAACAGCTTCAGCTTGTATATAAACAAAATTAACTATTCAAGTTTTTGGATAAAAAGATTAACCTATCCACATTTTCTGAAGAGAGCACAGATCTGGTTGCAGTGACAATATCTCCAGCAGTAGAAAATGTTAGATGTGTTGCCTGCCTGATCTCCGTGGAACAATGTCGGCATACAACTTTAAATTTATCCACTCGTCTATCCCCGTTATGTATTTTAACAGAGAAGCCAAAGTGTTCTCAAACAGGAGACTGTAGTGAGGTGGGAGGGTCTTTAAGCTCTGGCTTCTCTTTCGCTGTTGCCATTTCTCACAGCAGCTACCCGTGCAGCTCTACTGTGCGTCACTCAATAGCGTCCGTATGGAAACTTGTCTAGGAACATTGTTCCGCTGCGCTTAATATCGCGCTAATAATAAATTTATATTATTTAATAAAAAAAAATACCGAACCGATTAGGCCGCACCGAAACGGTTCAATACATCCCCGTGAACCGTTACACCCCTAATGTTGACATCAAGATGACCTGCCGCAGTTTAAACCGAGCGTCTAAGTGACTTTGAAGTGGTTTGGTGCTGGTCTGAGTATTTCAGAAACTGCTGTTTTACGGCACTTCACTCACAACCATCTTTATAGAAAATGTTCAGAATAAGAGAAAACATCCAGTGCCCTGAATTGTTGATGCCAGATTGGTTTGAGCTGATATAAAGGCAACAGTAACTCAAATAACCACTGCCGTCAGCTAAGAACAGAGGCTACAGTTCGCACAGGCTCACCAAAATTGGACAAAAGAAGGTTGGAAAACCGTTGTCTTCGATTTTGGCTGCGACTTTCTAATAGTAGGGTCAGAATTTGAAGTCAACCAACAAATCTACTGCTATAGTGTCAATATGCACCAAACTCTCGGGTAAATTTGTTGAATCCATGCCATGATGGCAAAAGGAGGTAACCCAGTACTAGAAATGTGTACCTAATAAATTGGCTGAGATCACATAGTGTAGATCTTGTGGTTGAATCAGAATTTACTGTTTCTAGTTTTCGTGGACTTTAGAAGTGCTAAGAATAACTCTTGAACACAAGCTGACTTTAAAAGGCTTTCTATGAGCTCCATTTTGACTGAAGAGTTCTTGTCTGAAAAGCAATCTGCAAAATGCAACTCCCTCGCCTCATGAAATGAAGGGTGACCAACTATAGTAACATGTTCGGTTATTAAATGTTATTTTTATTTCAAAAACGAAGACAGATTCAAATGTGCTGTTGACACGAGATCAAACAGAACATTCTTAAAGCTGCCCCTAATGAAGGACTGTTGTGTGATATAGCTCTCTCTCTCTCTCTCTCTCTCTCTCTCTCCACGCATCGTATGATCAGCAGAGCCGCTAGCCCGCTCTCTCTTCTCTGAAGATCGCTTTGTTCCAGATTTTATTTTCAGTGTTTGAAACTTGGCTAATTATCTGTTAGTTCAAATATCACTCTCACTCTGCTCATGCATTGATTCATGTCTCCTCATCAAGCTTCTTCCAGTTTCTCTCGCTCTCTAACCTAACAACTCTGCACTTCGCTGAAGCTCTAGGTCTTTTCTCCTGCTCAACCCAGATGCAAAAATCTTCACATTCATGTGCGGCATTGGCCTTTGACCTTTGATCCATGGCCCTGACCATCGCTGAGTGAGAATGACCTTGTGGAGCCAATCTACAAGTGTTTAACACTTGATTCAAATTAAATTGTGAGAATTCTAAGATTGTTCACAGTTACCATGCTTATCAGCCAATCAGAGTTGAGTATTCCACCACCTTAGAATGCCTGTCAGATAATTAGAAAAGTATTGCTCACAGCACTCATTGGCTTGTGAGCATTGATTAGAAAACGACCATTTAAAAATGAAACTTTTGATTTTGATTTGAACACTTGATTCTCATTGGCTTATAAGCAATGTAAGGTTGAACAATTGCTTCTGATTGGCTAATGAGCAACATGAGGCAAAACACTTGCTTCTGATTGGCTAATGATCAATATATGGTGCAACGCTTACTTCTGATTGGCTAATGTGCAATATAAGGCAGAACATTTGCTTCTGATTGGTTAATGAGCGCTTTAAGGCTGTATGGTTGCTTCTGATTGGGTAATGTGCAGTATGAGGCAAAACACTTGCTTCTGATTAGCTAATGAGCAATATAAGGCAGAACACTTGCTTCTGATTGGCAAATGTGCAGTATACAGTAAGGCGGAACAGTTGCTTCTGATTGGTTAATGATCAATATAAGGTGCCACGCTTGCTACTGATAGGCTTATGATCAACATAAGGTGCAACCCTTGCTTCTGATTGGCTAATGAGCACTTTAAGGCTGTATGGTTGCTTCTGATTGGCTAATGATCAATATAAGGTGCAACGCTTCTTTCTTATTGGCTAATGAGCAATATAAGGCAGAACACTTGCTCCCGATTGTTTAATGAGCAATATAAGGTGCAATGCTTGCTTCTGATTGGCTAATGAGCAATATAAGGCAGAATACTTGGTTCTTATTGGCTAATGAGCAAAATAAGGCAGAAAACTTGCTTCAGATTGGTTAATGATCAATATAAGGCAGAACACATGTTTCTGATTGTTTAATGATCAATATAAGGTGCAACACTTGCTTCTGATTGGCTAATGAGCACTTTAAGGCTGTATGGGTGCTTCTGATTGGCTAATGATTAATATAAGGTTCCACGCTTGCTTCTGATTGGCTAATAAGCAATATGAAGGGGGAGTCTTGTTTCAGATTGCCCTTGTTATTGTTTGTATGATGAAGCATTTGATTCTGACTGATGTGTAGTATTATGTTAATTTCTTGATTCTGATTGGTTGATCATTCAAACGCTCAATTTTGATTTCCTGATGTTCTAAAACTTAAAATTTAGTCTTATGTTCTAAATTAAAATGCCTGATTCTCGCAGGACAATTGAGCCCTTGTTGGAATCCAATAGGTTGACGAGCTTCCTACAGTCGTGTGCTCGATTCTGATGAGCATTTTGTGGTGTATTATTGTTATTTTTGGCTAAGGAACAATTTAATTAAATTAATTGATTCTTATTGTCTGATTATCATTCTTATATTGAAAGCTTAAATCTGATTGGCTAATGAGAATTCAAAGGTTAAATGCTTGATAATGATCAGCTGATGAGCATTCTGGGGATGAGGGAAGAGCCAGAACCCACGCTCAACGTAGGCCCTCTGTGTGTGCGCGCGTTGAAGGAGAAATTATGGGCTAAATGAGAAATGAGCTCATAACACATCTGAGACACACTCGCACAAGCATGCGTGCATGCATCAGGCAACGGCTCTGAATTAAATATGAGTCTCACGGTGGTGATAGAGCTTCAGAGCCTTCGTTAATTTCTGTGACGCTATCAGAACGATTCTAATGCACAGCCAAAGGCAACCTCAGAGGAGCTTGCCTGCAGGCTTCCACCTACAGTCCAAAACCATGAGTCAGGTGACCGCTGACTCCAAATCTCCATGAATTTCCATTTAATCGCCTGTTATCATTATGGTTATACATGTAGAGATATTCTAGATGATCTCTTCTATGCTTCATCCTAGCTCTCATAAGAAAAAAGGTCATAAGTGTCATTACCAGAACCTTGTATGTTGTAGTCTGATAATCATCGATGAGCGTTTAGCATAAAATACTAAATGGTGTAATAGTTTTTGTCATTTCTCTTCTCAAGGAAACACATAAGGAAATATTGAGTGAATATCCTGATCCACGGAGACTGAAAAGATCATCTTTTTATCACAGAGATGAGGGATCATCTCCAGAGATTCGTATCATGCTTCTGCCACAGATTAAAGAGGGGTGTTCTGCTTGGATGAGCAACTAATTCATGGAAAGTATTCTCTTGAGAGTTTACAGCTATAATTTTATCTTCAGGTCATGCACTACAAAATATTTTAGCTTCATCTTCCCTGGAGCCGGATGTTGTTAAACGCTCATAAACATTGTTTTAATTGTAATCAAAAATATCAGAAAAGCAGCCTAAATCTCTTTTGAAAGGTGAGAGTCATTGTTTTAAAATCGTTTTGGAATGATTGCTTCTAATGTGTAAGTATTTTTCTTTTTACTTGGGCATTGTTAAAAATCTAGACATTCGACATATTTAGGGGAAATGTCAATTAATTGTGTTTGCATGAAAACCTAGTTGTTTTAACCTTTCTCTTGTGTTTCTGTTGTCATCTCTCAGGTTAACGGGTCAGTTTTGACAAACCCTTAGAAGTCCAGAGGCTTATTTAGCATTTTTTACTACCTTTTGCTGTAATAAAATACTTTTAAACATTTTTATGGAAATGCATGATATCATTTTTAGCTTATTTTATGAGTATGTTTTAATTAATTTGCACAATTATTCCGCAACAAACCTGAACTTGGACAAAAATACAATTCATTTTTGTTGAAAAACAGAATTTCAAAATTGTCATTGTGCTTTTTTTGTGTTAGATCTTTGAAAAACATAAGCCATATCTCAGGTTTTGTGTTTCCAAGTGTTATACCTTCATTTTACCACTAGATGGCATGATGGCACCGATTTGGTGTAAGATGAAACTGAAAGATGATTGTGCATTTTCTCATTCTTTAATTAATTAGCAAATTACAATGGTACGCTGAGATACGAATGCTTCTCGTTACGAAAAATTCGAGATACGAACATTTACAAGCTGTTTTGCTGTATTTTCCACTTGACATCATTCCGTATATTGACACTAGAAACTGTGTGTGTGTGTGTTAGTAATTCATGAAATATTTCAAGAAAGCCAACTTTCATATGTAGTGCCGTAATGTTTTCTGCCATCTGTTACACATCGCTTCACTCGCAAGGTAAGGTTTCACATTTGTTTGCATATTAGGTATTTTTCATGTGTTTTATTCAGTTTTTTTTAATCATTTATTACATTAACAATGTGTATATTTAAGGATTGAAGAAATGTTACTTGATTTTTCTCTGGTTTTCCATTTTTTTGCCTACGTAATTTAAAACATCAACTGTGATTGGCACACGCTATAAATTAAACTGCTTTATTCATGAAAGAGTTTTGCCATTTTTGTCAGTATACCTCTCTCTCTCTCTCTCTCTCTCATAAAAGGTGAAAAAATGGTCTAAATCTGGATTCTCGTAATGCTCACCGTCACAAAACCTACATCTGTTCATGAATACCTGTGCGGGTTCATAAGGAGTCTCTCAGTGACTCATTGAATGACGATCCATCACTGCGCGCGCCTCCGCTGATGCGCGCCTACGACTGATCTAGGAAGAGTGCGTGCACGAGCATTGAGTAGTTCGATTCAGTCACTGAATCTATCTACTCAAAGAATCTCTTTAATATCTTTTGTTTTTTTTCACACAAAGTATTATTTTTAAACATTTTTTTGCTGTTGAAAATAATAACCATTTTCTGCTAAAGATATATATTCTGTTAAATTTCACCTGTTATTTTCATATACAGCAGGGAATGTTTTACCATTTATTGTCTTCCAAGGAAAGTCTGATATAGTTGCTTGAATAAAAACCACAAGGTCAATGTTATTAGCCTCGTTTTGTATATGTTTTTAACTCTATAACACTCTATCAAACTTATTGTTTATTATTCTCAGGTTAGGTTAAGTTTTAAGTGTTGCTTTGCAATTTTAATTGGTTACAAATTCATGATATAACAACATTTTAAAAAGAAAACTGTACTCAAACAAATTAAGAATAAAATAGAGTTTTCTAGTTTCCATCCAAAATACAAGTCCTTTCAAATTTTCCTTCAAGCATTTCTTCAGCTTTAGACTCCCAAACCCTGGAGACTCTGTCTGTCAGAGAGTCTGAAGTGGAGTGTTAGCTACTGGCTTTTATATCATGATTTACATCATTTGTTCTGTAAGTTCTTGGAAATCCACCGAAAAAGGGATTTTTCGTGAACTCTTTGCAAACTCTTGTAACCTCTTGACAGTCCATTTATGGTCAAACGGCAGCTGTAGAAGCTCAGTGGAGTCATGGCCAGTGGTTATACCTCTTTATGTTCATTAAGTTTCTTCTCTTCCTCTCATCTGTGTGTGTTACATCAAGTCAAACAATTGCCTTGAAACTTCATTCATTCATTCATTTTCCAACCCGTTTTATTCCCGTTTTGGGATCACGGGGGTCCGCCGGTGCCTATTTCCAGCGCACATTGGGCGAGAGGCGGGGGTACACCCTGGACAGATCGCTAGTCCATTGCAGTGCCTTGTAACTTACATCAGTTTAATTTTTTGATTGATGCATTATTAATTTTCAGATATCTGTGTAAGATGTATAAAACATTGAAGGAGAATTGCAAATCCTCAAGGATATAGAACAAGTTATCAGTTTGATTGGCTTTTGAACAAATCAATGTTGTCAAAAATCACTAATTTAACCTAATGTGCATTAACCACAGGAATTTAACTGTGGAGAAAGAATTGTAATGCTCATAAAGATTGAGAAAGACACACACAATTGTCAAAGTAATTTCAAGTGTAGTATCAGGTGATATCCGGTGGGTAGGAACCTATGTGTGTGTGTGTTATGTGCTGGAGGACAGTTTAATAAAGGACACAGAGTTAAGAACACCTGTGCGTGGTTATCTGTCTGGTGAACCCAAACCGTTCTATATTTAGAACCGAACACCAAGAACTGCAGGAAAAGCACCATCAAGAAGTTTAAAGAGCCCAAGACAAGCAGTGGAAGCAATTCAAATATTTAAAGACCCAAGGTTCAAATACCCAAGAACACTAGTCAATAACTTCGCAAAGGAAATAATATCTTAGTGACCTTCAATAGTGCATTTCACCGAGAGATTACAGACCAAGACAGAGTCCAATTCTTAAGAAGAGAAGAAATAAATGAACCGTAAGCTGATGCCAGAATTCTTTTTATTTTTGTATTGTTAGTGCATATCCTGAAAAGTATAGTACAGTATTACCCCCTGTAGCGTTTTGAGGGAATGATTCAAAAGAATCGACTCCTTTCGGGAAATTGATGGAGCTCGCGCAGTGAATCCTCCTCTTTCAGACTCGAGACCGAAGTGAAAGGTAACGCTGCTGAAAGATGCTCTCTCTCTGGGTTCTTCTAATTTATTCTTCCCATGGACACCAAGTGCTCAATCAGAGGAAATAACGACGACCGAGACAACTTTAATCGGAAAAAGACGGATTTTAAACTTTAATTATCTCTTCATCAAAAGATCCCTCTTTTCAAGACAAACTTTCCGAATTTACAAACAGCATTTTTAAAGATGCTCTCTTTGTTTTCTTCAGCGGTTTTGCTTGTTGGTGAGTGATTTTACTTTTTATTTTGCCGCTGGTATGACTTGTTTAGAGGGGTGTGTTTGTGAATGAATACTATGCCGATTATTAAATAACGTGTTACATTTGAATGACGTTTTCCAGAAATAATTTTTTTTTCTCCAAACACGTTTAATAGATTATGTTAAGTTGTTTATTTCTGTGTGTTTCGCTCCAATTTGGTTGTGTCCCCTCCAGAGAGCGCGTGTCTGCTGATGCTTCCTCGCTCGGTTCGTTCGGATTCACCCGTCTGTAAGTCGATTATCCAGAAGATTCACGGCGGCGAACACGTGATCGCTCAGATCCCGCCAAACATCACCGGGCACTGGGTGTCAGACAGGTGAGTCCATGGATCCCAAACCTCCTGGCCACATTAGGGCTGCAATTAATTGGGATCATAGATCGAAAACCCCAAAAGATGTTGATGCTGTTATGTATGTGAGCAGTATGTATGTGAATAATTTTTTTTATTATTAATAAAAATTATTGGAGGGCGGCATGATGGCACAGTGAGTAGCACTGTTTCAGTTTGTGGCTCGTCAGTCACAAAGGAGTTTGCATCCTGTTTGTTCTCCCTGTGCTTGTGTCAGTTTCCTCCGGTTTCCCCCACAATCCCCAAAAACATGCGGTTTGGTTAATTGAAGAATCTAAATTCCCCTAGGTGTGAATGTGTGAGTGAATGTTGCCCTGCGATGGACTGGCGACCTGTTCAGGGTGAACTCCTGCCTCTTGCCCAATGTACGCTAGGATCTTTGTGACCCTGAAAGGGAATAAGCAGATTGGAAAATGAATGAATGAATAATAACTATTGGAGTCTGCTTGGTGACACAGTATAATGTATTTTAACAATGTCCCTCCATGGTCTCAACCACACTCTGATATATGTAGATATAGCTAGGAAAGCTAGTAGTTTTATACTCCAATGGAAGTGTTCGTCCAATCAGATGCTTCATGCAAATACTTAAGCTCAGACAGTAGCCAAAGCCAGACTATTTTCATTGGCTGATGCTGCTATGATGATCGCATCAACGCCAAGCTTCATACACACCCACTATAAAGCTTTGATTCTGAAGCCCCTTGAGAATTGGGTGTTACAAAATGAGGCTCCAGACTGGACAAGTCAAGTGAACGCAAGGGGCTGAATGCGCGTGAGGTAGACCTAGTGAGCCATTTTATACTCTAATGAAAGTGCCATTCAATCAGATGATTTATGCAAATACCCAAGGTCAGACAGGAGCCAAAGGTGGACTATTTTCATTGGCTGATGCTGTTATGACGGCACAATGCGCTTGTTGCTCTACTTTTGCTGGCTGCCAGGTCTTTTTGCAGGCCACATGGTAGAAATATATCAATTTGGTGATTTAATTGAAAAAAATATTCAATATTATAATTCAATATAATATATTCTGGGAAGGAAGTTACACCAAAAACAGGAAATTAGATCACAACTAGGAATGTGCTAGGTCTTTAAATGAGGTTGCTAAGAGACTTTTCTTTTGTTTCCTTCTTTGAACATCCAGAGCCAGTTGGCTTTTTGAATCCCCTCTCTTTCTCTTCCTACCACTTCTTTCTCTCTTTCTGAGAGATGAGACAAAATGCAGTTTGTTATTTTAGCATCTTAAGTGTTTAAATTTAAATAAAGCCACATTTTCTGTTCTTTCGTCCAGAGTCGTCTATAATGGGTTATGATTAATATGTCAATAATAGTGGGCAAGATAGACATTTGGGGAGGCCCAGAGCCAGCTCTAGGTCGTCATCCAGAGAGCCCTCACTGCAGCCTGTAGCATGGATCAGCTCAAGTGGGCACACTTGAGTACAGACCAGTCCAGGGCTGATAACTTTTCAAAAGGTTTTGAGATTTGGTCGGCCAATTGTACATGTTAATGTACAATATAAAATTAACCTTTTGGATTCAAGAGATAAAGTAGATTCACTTGAAGTTACAAGTACACCTGTCGCAATTAAAATATAAAAATTAAATAATATTAGCAAAACGACCATTTATTGATAAACACCTTACGAAGAGGTTATATTAGCAGTTTTTTTCACACCAGGACTATAATAACATTACCGCTCAGTTGCTCAAACACACTTTTTACAAAGTTCAGTGAGCATGGGTTTCCATCGAGTCTTCTGTAAAAGACAGTTTTTGAACAATGCACTCTTCCACACACAGGCTTGCTCCCTACTAAACACATTACCCAGTAATTTCTGAATTTGTAAACAGAATATGAAAAGAGAAACTTTTCCAGGTCACATTATACCAAATACATTAAAATAAAAAAATGAAGTGTGGGATTTGTCACTGAATATAGACTGAAATATCTTTTTCAGATGCAGTTAAAATGTAAAACATTCCAAATTTCGTATTTATAATTCTATTTCCAGCTGCGAAGTACGCCCGGGACCGGAGTTCATCACTCGCTCGTATCGCTTCTTCTCCAACCACAGTTTCCAGGCTCTTCAGTTTTACTACCAGGATGCTCAGTGCTCACGACCCAGTTACAGCCTTCTGATTCTGGGCCACATCTATCCAGAGCACCCCTCTCACACCGTCCGCGGTGGAACCGATGCGGAGTACCGCTTACATCATGTCCTTCTAATGTGCTACGAGCTAGAGGCAGTGCCAACCATCCAGCAGCGCATGCTATCATCCTGTGATCTCCGCCAGCCCCTGCAGATTGGTGAAACTTATCAACTACTAGACGAAACTGGTCACGACTGCACAGGTGGACTGCACTTCAGCATGCAGGAGCTAACGCTAATTCGGCTGGAGCAACATGAAGGGATGGAAGAGCTGTTTCTGGGGGATGTCCACACTGAGCGTGAGCACAAACGCCGACATAAGCCAGCAGCGTATCAGAGTCCACTTCAGCGTGCAGAGGTTATTCTTATTTGTTTCATTTTATCAGCCTGAAAATGTGCCTTTGGTGAAAAAGTGGTTTGCACATTACTTCATAGAAAGAGATTTTCTATCCACAGCCAATCCATCCATGCCCCATCCGTAAATGTATCTGAATACCATAAAATTCTATGAAAAAAACGTATATATCTTTAATAGAAAAAACATGATTTGAGCATTTTTGATAGAAAATCATGCATGGGACCACTTGCATGTTAAATACAGCAAAACAAAAATAACAATATGGATAATTTACAATAAACTAATAACTTTACACCTTACCCTAAAATTGACAGTTTTTTTTTTATTACAACTAAAGTGGTACCCCGAGACATGAAATTAATCCGTTCCAGGGTCATGTTCGGATCTCGAACATTTCATATCTCGAAGCAAGTTTTAATCCTTAAATCTATACATTGTTAATGTAATAAATGCTAATAAAATAGAATAAAACACAAGGAAAATACGTAATATGTACACAAATGTGTAACCTTACCTTGAGTTGAAGCGATGTGTTGGAGGTGGTGGAACGGATGGCAAAAAACACGGCCATAAATGAAAGTTAACTTTAAACATAAGTTAAATTTAACTTTTTCAAGATATATTTCATGAATTAATAACACCAACACTGTTTCAAGCCCAACCAGAGACAGATGGAGAGAGAGCTTCTGAGAGAGTGTCACTGTGTTTCTTTAAGTTGCGCTACAGAACAGCACTTTCCACGTTATAAACGTTATTTCTTTTACGACACCTTGACTCTAACATTTGTTATAGTACATTATTAGTAATCTATACATAATGTTTCGCTTTGTTGTTGAAGTGTTTTGAAGCACATCAGACCCTTTGTGCACTGGGAGATAGAAGCACAAGAACCCGGAAGCGCTACGCGACGTCAGACAAACAAGCGGAAAATACAACAGAACAGCTTGTAAATGTTCGTATCTCGAATTTTTCTTTGCATCTCGAAGCAAAAAATTTCCCACAAGACGTTTCATATTTTTCATATTTCGAACATTTCGTTACTCGAAGCATTCATATCTCGGGGTACCACTGTATTTTTATTACAGAAAGATGGTCATGAACTGTTTTTTTAGCTGCAGAAATATGTTAGAAGACTGTTACAAACATACACATTCTGTAGATTTTACAATACAATCCTGTAAAACTAATAATAATGCTACCTCATATTTGACGGTAAAGTTCAGGAAACCATAGCTGCCGGTTTATTACTGATTTTTATTTGGTTAATTTCTTGCAGTGTATGTCAAAGCAAGGACTTTTCAAGTTTTTCCACGATGGATTTCCACCGACATTATTTAACCACAAGACAATTTAAGTAGGGGTGTAACGGTTCACAGGGATGTATTGAACCGTTTCGGTGCGGCCTGTTCGGTTCGGTACACTTGTGTACCGTTTCGGTATTTTTTTTATTAAATCATATAATTTTATTATTAGCGCGATATTAAGCGCAGCGGAACAATGTTCCTAGGCGAGTTTCCGCACAGACGCTATTGAGTGACGCACAGTAGAGCTGCACGGGTAGCTGTGAGAAATGGCAACAGTGAAAGAGAAGCCAGAGCTTGAAGACCCTCCCACCTCAGGAGCCACATGGTGCTGAAATATGTATGAGTCACGACAGAGAAGAGGAAGTTTTTTATGCTCAAGTGCAGACATAGAGGTGAGCTTTATTTGTGCACAATTTCAGAAAATGTGAATGATAACACAAAGGCATTTTTGCACTCGTGGTTAGTGGTTTGGTGAAGTTGGGTGTAGAAGTAGAATGTGACAGATTCTTTTGAAACTAGGTAGACCAACAAACATTCTGCTACAACTTCCAGGAAAATTTTTAAGTGATGCTAAAAGTTTAAGGGACAAACATTCTGTACAACTGCGAAAAACACAAAAAAATGGGTTGCATGGGCAAGCCATTACTAATCAATGCCACAAAGTAGGCGATTACAATGCACAAAACTCAAAGACAAGCTTCCAAATGTCTGGAACAAAGTTAATTGGAGCAATTCGACGCAAATTGAACTTTGCCTCGCAACCATTAACACTACATTTGGATTGGAGTCAACAAGAACGGAAAACCGTCCCCACGGAGGTGGATCACTGATGTTCTGGATATATCTGAGCTCCAGAGAAACATGAAACTTGCTCAAAATCAATGGGAAGATGAATGCATGTCATCAAAGGTTACTGGAGAAACATGTGCACTCATCAGCCCGGAAGCTGCGAATGAGACGTTAGTGGACATTCCAACAATGATCCAAAACACAAGAGAGAGTCCACCTGTCATTGGTTCCACCAGAACAAAGTGAAGGATCTGGAGTGGCCATCTCAATCTCCTGAGCTCAATATCATTAAACCACTCTTGGCAAACTCAAATGTGCAGTTCATGCAAAACAACCCAAGAATTTACAAGAGCTGGAGGCTTGTTACCAAGAAGAAGAAGCTGCTTTACCAACAGAGAAGATAAAGAACCTCATCGACAACTACCTCAATAGACTTCAGGCTGATAAAGAGGGGGAAAAACAAAAGAAAATTGCGATATGTACATTTTCTCATTGTTATGATTTTAAAAGAGGAAACACAGTTGTTTACAATAAAAGGCTTCACTCAACCTCTAACCATGATTAGGACATGAAAAAGTTGTGTTATTATTCATATTTTACAGAAACTTTAAAACTTATGATCACAGCTGTGGGAACCTGCAGAACCCAGTGACACAAATAAGGAATTAGTGGTTAAATAAACTGATGGATGGACACTAGTGACTCCCATACAGCTGCACTTTTTAAGCAAGCTGGTACCAAATTGTCTCATGAAATATTAATATTGATACATCTGTTATCTGACAGATTCGCTGAATCAGTCTATGGCCTTCGTTTCAACCACTAGATTCTTTCAGGAGCTTTGGAATGACAGAAACAGATGCAAATCCCTCAGATTTGAGTTCAGTCATGTACTGAAGATCAACCAGAGACTTGGATGTAGGAGAGTTAATAATAGTATTTAAATGTGTTGTGACGTGTGCCTTTGATTCGAGACTCGCTGCTAATATTTTCTAGAGGTGTCGATACAGATGTGGGGTTCCATTGTTGAGGGTTTCTGGTTTGACGCTGAGCAGAGTGTAGAGACTTGACACTCACATGCTCACTAGCACCCTCACACACAGATGTGCTGTCAGCTGAAGTAAGAATAGAAACCGTGTGAGAGAAAGAATGAAGAGCAGCAGAATGTCTCAGGTTTTACTTTTAGCACCTTGAATTTCAAATCGCAGGAGGCAGTGTGTATCTACGAGTTAATGAACGGAAACTTCACCACTGCTGCATCATGATTAGCTTTAAAGGTTTTTCTTAGAGATGAAGAGTCAGGATTAAAGATTTACGGCATTTTTTAAACACAACATTACTCTAGATCAACGCTAAATGCTACTAGATGTTAAATATGACTCTTAAAAATGAACTGGTGTCTGCTAGACTTAAAGGGTCTCCAACTCTACATTTAATCATTTCTCGAGACGGTTAGTCACCAACGATCACAACTACTTCTGGAAATCTCTCTCACTCAACACAGTGCCCTCTGCAGATGCCAACTAATGCTCCATCAAGTAGACACGAGTGCACATCATAACCGGGATAACAGGACACAAAAGGTCACAATGAACAATTATAAATTGGAATAAATTCGAGATTCTAACCATGACCTCCAGTCTAAAGAGGATGTTCTTCTTTTTAAACACAGAGGACGTATGGTTTGCACATTCTGGAGGCATTATGAATGCGACACACATGCTGGTGATATCTATTTCAGGGAAAGCCTTATTTATTTCAGAAAGGAGGGATCATCATCAATGACTCTGGCTTGGCTTCATCGTAGAAGGGCTTGTCTACAGAATCGTCTGCTGCAGTTCAGATCTTTCACCTCTAGAGAACATTTGAAGACTAGGTAAAAATGTCTCCTGGAATCTCGTAGAAGCATCAATGTAGATTTCTGCCAAATTGTAAAAAGAGTAAATGTGTGAACGAGCTTTTTAGGATACAAATATAAAACCCTAAATCAAACTGTTTCTCAGAGAGAAAGAGAGCGTTTTTGTGAAACCTCTGTCGGAGCAATGGTTAATTCATGAGGAGCCATGTTCACTTGGAATAAATTCTCCCAAGAACACAACCCTCTACTTCTTTCCTCATCTCCAACTGACTGCTGTGAAAGAGACGGTTCGCCAAACATGAAACATCCATCTTTAATCCCTCGCTGTCCACCTGAGTCTTTGGTTCATTCTCAGAACACAGACGTCTGAGCGGATTTTACCTCTCCACTTACTGCTGTAATTGTCATTTGAAAGCTTTAGGCAGAGAGAGAGATTTGCCGAATCAGTCCGTTTGACTCCAATGGTAATCAACAGAAAAACTCCAGTGGATCAATAACAGGATGGAGAGAGAGACTTCATATTTATTTTTATGTTACCTATGCCTTTAAGTTGGTGAATCTTTTTTCCCAGCAAGCCCATCCTCATGATTCAGCAAGTGTAAATGACTCCAGTGGTGCTCTGCTGCTGTATTTCTTTATTCCCAGCATGTGTTTGGTTTAATCTCCATCATCCGCGGAGGAGCCGGACCGAGTCGAACCTGCGCATCAATTATTCAGCTCAACTGAATACATTAACATTGCAGCGAAATGCTTCTTCCACTTGAAATGAGGATCGAATCCATCATACGAAGATGGTTTTAGCGCTAAAAATTAAATCCACCACTAAACCAGTGTCAGCCTGCAGGAAGTGTCCGTGTAAACCTTCTACAGATCTTGTGGGTCTCTCGACCATTGTTCAGAAGCCATACTTCTATACAAAAATGCAGCATTTCTTAAAATATGTGCTTAGTAATCATGTGGTTATAATGACTCGCGGAGATTTGGATGGATAGCATTTTTGTTAGTGGATGATGTTGGTAAACACAACTCCATTCGAGTGTGTTGAATTGAACACACTCACATAAAATGCGAGGTGACAAAAATACTAAAACTGTGACAAAAGATATAATCTGAATTAAATTGTCTAGAAGAGAAAATGGAGGTGTGTAGAATAGTCTTGCAGGAACCTTATTTCAATTTTTATGCCGTTAAATTATTTGTTTTTAGTCTTTAACACTTTTGTGGCATCTGTTTGTTTACATAAAAAAATATACAATTGTGTCCATTTCCAGGTGGATGCACTGAATTATGGGATGTGTAGCTTAATATGCATAATATTGCTGTCATTAATAATAATACATTTTAAATACATTTGCTCGTTATACTTCCTCTTTTAAAACCTTTCCAAGCTACACTGCCTGGCCAAAAAAATTGCTGTTAAAATTTAATGGTCACACACACTAAACTTAGTGATCTAAATTTCCGGTCCAAAGTTTTGTGCGACAACGCGCCTCACACATCTGACCGAATGAGTGCTGCCAGCAAAATAGGGTTTCAAACTGCCATATCGGATCAGCTTTTCGCAAGAAGAACGATGACATTGTGTAGGATGTAAAAGAGTTGATCCCAAATTTTCATAGAGACTTCGCACAGGAAAGAAGTAGTGCGCCACAAATCGTCACTTTTCTTTGCATTTTTGTCATGTGATCAGCCACCAACAGTATAAACCGCTCGACATCCATGATTTTTCAATGTGTTCTTTGATTTCTTCTCTGTCATCATCATCTTTCCTGTTTTCCTGTCTGACACGGAATGCATCTGTGTACAGCACACGCCATCCTCAGGCAGGGAATGTCATTGCATCAATTTTTCCTCGACCCAGACGAAGAGCACTCTGCTGAGAAGCCATCCGAAGATTCATGCGAATCTCAATTCGGATTGGTGTGTTAATACTTCCTTTGACCGCCTTCAGCTTTGATTACACCATATATTTGCTGGGCCATTGTTTCGATAAGCTTCCACACTGTAACAAGATTTATTTCCATCCAGTATTGCATTCCATTTTCACCAAGATCTTGCATTGATGATGGTATAGTCGGATCTTCTCCAGCACGTCCCTAATATTCTCAACGGGGTTAAGATCTGGACATCTCATGCTCCCTGAACCACTTTCACAATTTCAGCCTGATGAATCCTGGCATATGCCTGTGCTAGGGATGCCACAATACTCGGTTTTATACCAAACCATTCGGTACTCCCTCCTTGCTTCGGTACGCGCTTGTGAACCATGTGCCATCAACGGTTTATCAGATGTTATTATGCAAAAGCCAACATATGACACACAAGAACTCACCTGCGCCGTCTTCAAACAGCTGTCACTGGATTCGGGACCCTAGGTCCCAAATTACTTGACATCACCCAACCCCAATGCCTAATTACATTATAATTGACAGAAAACACACTTTCTCGGCATTGTTCTTCAGTGCGGATCTGCTGTTCTTACTACAGGGTCAGGCAGTGCACCAGATTTGCATAGCGTTTAATCTGATTGGTCAGTGGGCAGAGGTAAAAACTGGGAGTTGCAAGGAACATCGAGCCGTTTTCAGCAGACAAAAAAGGACTATAACGATTGTGAATAAAACTTGAGGCATGTTTTTAATCAGGGAACGACTCTAAAATATGGTCAAAGTTGATTTTGCATAGTATGGCCCCTATATTAAGACTTAATATAATGATTAAAAAAATCTCTTCACAAGCTCTTAATAGTCTTTTTGTTTGTCCCAACTGACTGGATCACTGAGAAAGTTCACGCATTTAAGGTAAAGCCACCAGTGTCAAGACAGATTCAGAGATGCCTTTCTCTTTCTGGATCTTTAAATATAGTTCTAATATTGAGTTGTGCTCAGAGGATTAACCAAACACTCGGGTTGTTGTAATGGGAACTAATGACAATTATTATTCCTTTTTTAGATGTCCCTTCAAGCTTGAGCAAAGGAAAGATATTCCAGTCATGCTCTCTGGCTTTGGAGGGATTTGATTCTTCATTCTTTCCCACAGCGGTGGATGAATGAGAATCAACTAGAGTGAAGAACCCTCGCGCCGCTCTCTCTTATCAAAACTTCAATATCATCATCAATCAAACCAGACCAAAATTCAGCCAAAAACTGAATTTCGTTTCATCTGTCCCCAATCTTTTTTTCCTTAGAAACACATCTGATATTTTTGTTCAGTTGGGAGGAATCCAAGGGCTCGGTCGACATCTGAGGAAAGATAGAGATCCCTGAATCAGTCCATGTGGCGTCTAACTTTACCCCCCTCAGGTTTCTTCTCCTTCTGAGATCTCCTCTTAACCTCCTTCTGATCTTTCGTATTTTGTTCTATTCTTCTCCACTTCCTGATTGATAATATTCTTCCATTGTCCTCTCCTACTCTTGATCACTTCGCTTCCCATTTCTTTTCTCTTCTCCTCCAGTAGATCTCTCCTTGTCTTGATCCCTTTTTTGCCTTCTGATATCTCTAACACTTGATCACTTCTCATCATTTTCCTAGTATTATGCTTCTGAGTTCTATTCCTGATCTCTTCGTCCCAAATCTTCCTCTATTCCTCCTGTTTTTACCTCTTATCCTAATCTTTTTCTGTGTACAGACCACTCCTCTTTCTTATCTCTCATTTTCTATTGCACTTTTGAACTCATGGCTTTATCTTCCGCTGATCTCTCCAGTTGTTCTCCTCAAGATATCTTCTAATGTTGAAGATATCTCTTCTTCTGTTGATATCTCACTCTCCTGATTTTTCTCCTAGCTCTCCTTTTCTCCACCAGATATTTTACCCTTGATCACTTTTCCTCATAATTTATAAAAAAAATAGAGATCCATTGCTGATCTCTTTTCCTTCTCATCTCATGTCTCCTCTTTTCTCAGACTATGCTCTTCTGTTCATTTCACAGGTCTTTCATCTTCATTTCCTCTATTCTCTTTAGATTTGCTCTTCATAACATCGACGACCCCTTGATCACTTCCCTTTCTGATTTCTCCTGTATCTCAACTTTTGTCCTCTCCTAAATTCTTCTTCTCCTCTCCTAATCTATCAGATTATGCTTTCCTTCTGCTCCTTTCTTGAATCTTTCCTCTTCTTCTCTCCCTGACCTCACACTTTCTACTCCAGAACTCTATTCCTCTATTTTTCTTAACCACATGTTGATTTCTCGTTTGCCTGATCACCTCAAAATCTTGTTTCCTCCTCCACATCTTATGCCTCTGCTTTCTTATCTCTTTTTTTTATTCACTTGATCCCCTCCCTTTCTGCACCTCATCTCTTCTCCTCTCCCTGATCACTCCATTTCTTCTCCCTCTTATCCATTTATGGGCTTTTCAACCACTTTATACCTTGCCCCCCCATGATCTCTCCACTGATTCTCCCATTTTTTTTTTGCTCATCTTTACCTTTTGATTACTATTTTCCTTCTCTTGATCTGTCCTTTTCAACTCCCAACCCAATCAAATCCTCTCCTTCCCACCCACCCATTCACCCAACACCTGTCATCAACCTTATCTCTCCACTTACCCTCTTTGTTTACTGGTATGATCTGATCTCCTGAACGTCATCTCTTTCTCTCCCCCAGGTCTCTCTCCATCACTGTGCTGTGTGTCGGGTCATCTCTGTCTCCTCCTTTGCTCATCCACCTCTCCTTCAGGCCCATCCTGATCCTCCACTGTTTCTGGATGGGCACTGGGTGAGCCTGCGGTGTGAGGCTAGGCCCGGTCGACTTTTTCTGACACGCCAGCTCCACTTCCACAGCAAGAATAGAACCTGGAGTGGTCTCTTTCAACACTTCTCAGATCCTGAATGTAGCAGAGCTAGCTTTAGCATTAGTGCTAAGGGCAACTATACCCCCGGAGACACTTCGAGGAGCATCAGAGGAGCTGTAGAATTCACCTTCATGGGTGAGACATGCAGATCTTCAAGTATATTAGATATCCACTTCGAAATTACAATTTAATCAGCATTTTCTCTTCTTAAAACCTGCTCTGCAGCTACTGACTTCCAAAGAGTGTGATAGTGGAAAATTAAGCTTTTGTTTGCTATTTTGCATTCCAAAGCCTTTTCTTTGTATAGGCTCTTGGTAAAGTGGAATTTAAGTGAGTGGCCAATGTTAAGTTTCTTTAAAACAAAATCTTTGTCTTGGTTGCTTTTTGAAGGTTAAGCAGATTCAAAGGCGGAAGTGAAGCAAGGGCCATATGTCTACATGTATGCATTTAGCGGACGGTTTTATCTAAAGCACCTTACAATTCGGAAGAAAAAGAAGCGTTTATTTATTTAAGAAGCGTATTTCTACTTAAATAATTGACTGATTTTTTTTTTTAATTAATTTTATAGTCAGTTACATCTAAATGGCTTGTTGATTTTTACTGCAAATTCAGAGGACCTGGAACAGAGCAACAGTGATGGACTTGTGAAACCAAATATAGATTTGCTGTTTCACTTAATCACCTAAAGAAGGCACACAAAAAAAGAAGAAATGAGAGAGAGACAGAGCTGGTGCAAAGAAAAGCACATTGCCAAGTGTGAAAGCTAATAAATGTACGGTTTTTGTGCACGTGCAACACTAATCAGACGCCAGATCTTCCATTCCGAGTTTTCTACAGTTGTCAGATCACAAGCTATTAGGGGTAGCTTTTGTTTTGGTCTCCTAATGTTCATGAATGTTGTTTCTTTGTCTCATGTGTGTTTCTTTGTAGATACAAATGGCCTAAAATTAGTTTTGAAGAGCTTCTTAATCACTAGTTTCCTCGCATTGGCAAATTTAAACAAACATGTATTTTCTTTTTGTCTTAACATTCTCCATATGCTGTCCTGACAGTTTCACAGATGTCTCTCCGTCCTCTGGACGCTGCTACCATCTCGCTCTTGAGTGTGTTCTTCCGACGCTCATCAGCTCATAGCTGTGGAGGAGGTTCGTGGTCACTCGGTGTGGCGCAAGACCTAAGCACTACCTCTGGTTGCCCAGCGTTAGGCCTCCGGCTCCCCCACACTGAGTATGAGATCTTCCGGAGTGGACGAGACCAGTTCGGACGATACCTACTATTTAATGGGCAGCGACCGAGTGACGGATCAAGTCCAGAGACACCAGAGAGAAGACCGACTGCCTTTCAACCACCACTCCTAGAGTGTTCATCAGCAGGAGGAGAGGAGCAACACAGGCAGGGACACTGGAGGGATGAAGGTAAAGAGGAGAAGAGGAGGCTGGTGGGAAGAGGAAGGAACAACACACTGAATGGAGTAATCATTTTGTTGACGACTATGATTCCACTAATGCGACAGATCAATGAGAATTGAACGTCCTCTCATTCCTGAACAATGCCATGTTTTTTTTCTTTTGTTAAACGAAAGATATATTAGGAGAATCAGCTCCTCATCGGGAACTCAGCCAGCAGAGAAACATTGGTCTAGGGAAACCTCAGCTGCTCTCCTGGTTTTCTCAAAGTTCATCTTGTGGGGCTGACCGCTTGAGCTTGTATCTATTTCTGGAAGTATCCCGCCACCCTGTGGAGGAAAACCACATCCAAGACAACTTTAACACCAAGTGTAAATGGCACATTTAAATCAAGTGTTACAAAAGTAAGATGTTGTGAACATTTTTCACATTTTTTTATTACGTCAGTGTCGTAACTCTCAGGACTGTATTGATTACATTGAACCGAAACGTCTTTGTGCAGAAAACACCATTAAACAATGAGATAAAGGCTAATTTCTTGGAACGCTTCAAGAAATAAATGCGTTTTTATTTCATCTTAAAAATTCTAAGAACAAGCAAACAAGGCTTAAACCCAAAGTAAACTAAAAGAGAGAAACTAGATGAGTGCCTCACTCACACACAGTTTCTTGATCATTTCTTTCTCCTTCATCCAGAACACATGAAAGAGGGGAAAATAGAGCATGTGTGTCTGGCTTGTGAGAATAATTTACACGTACAGTGACCTCTACTGTTGTATACACAACATTCAGAAACATCCACACTCAGTATCTCTAGATGATAAATTTGGCGAAGAAGAACCCAATGAAGACGGCTGCGAGGAGGACGAGCAGAGAAGGAACAGAGGATGAGGAGTTGTTCCTGAGGGAGACTGGGGAGCTGTTGATCTGCCTCATACGAACACCTTCATTCTGATAAAGAAACATTCACAGGTGAACATTTAACATGTGCTTAAACAAGGGTGAGCAATATAAGCAAATAACAATATTATATATATAAAAAATAAAACCAGACTCAATGTTTACCCTACCATTAAATAGGAGGGGTGCCCAGCCCACTCCAAGAAAAGTTAAAATAGAAATATTTCCATTGATATTTGACTGCGAATAATCTTTGTGCTGCATATACATACGCTGGTACAATGCTCGGAAACAGAGAGCAGTCAGTCCGTCGAGCAGCAAGCAGCTGTGGCATTTGTAGCAAAGCTAAGCGGAATCAACCCTTGCCAGTCACAGCAGCTGTTTTGACTCAAGTAGAAATGATGCGACCCAGCTATTGTTTAATTTCAAATGTAACGTGTAGGTTTCAAAAATGTTATTAGCTTTCATATTTAGGTTTTAAATGAACATTGAGTTAAGATGCATCATTTGCAAGGTAATACAAATAATGTGAGAAAAAAGGTGCTCGTCTTTCAGTATTTACTGACACCAAATTCATGTCATCAGTGCTGTCTAGTGGTGAAAAGAAGGGATAACTCTTAGAAGTACAAGACCTGTGAGATGGATTGTGTTTTTCAGGTTCTGGCAGAAAATAAAGTATAATGGAAAGCATAAAAATGGAACAGTGTGTATGATTTATTCTCTCCTGTTTTTGATGTAATAAATAGAATAATAAATAGAAACTGTTCAATCATTCCATTCATTTTTCAACCTGCTTATTCCCTTTTTGGGGTCATGGGGGTCTGCCGGTGCCTATCTAGTCAGTCTGGGGGAAACTGGAGTACCCGGAGGAAACCCATGCAAGAACAGGGAGAATATCCTTCCAGGAAGGTCACCGGCGAGACTCGAACCAACAACTTTCTAAACTGGAGGGCCACAGTGCTATCCACTGCACCACCGTGCCACCCTACTGTTCATCCTCATTTTTTTTCTTTTTTTTGCAGTTGCTTTGATTGTTGTGGAATTATTGTGTAAT
The DNA here is from genome assembly GCA_007224835.1 of Danionella cerebrum. Classification (NCBI taxonomy): domain Eukaryota; kingdom Metazoa; phylum Chordata; class Actinopteri; order Cypriniformes; family Danionidae; genus Danionella; species Danionella cerebrum. Next base: position 83,945 of record SRMA01025322.1, read on the forward strand.
TTAATAACAAAAGTACAACTGAGGTTGTACAATGCGCTATAACGCATTGCCACAAAATAAAATGTTTTGATTTTTTTAGATTTTTGTGAAGAGCTTTGGCCCCTCAGCGATCTAGTTTATAACCAAGAAATCTCTGAAATAAACTATTTTGATGCATGAGGAGATGCTCACAGTGCACTCTTAGGACCAGTAAAGTTAGCAGCGGAATCATGGATTTGGTTACCCTGAAGAATGTTACATTTTTGAGCTTGTTTACTTCGTTATAAAGATTAAAGAGGTCTAAATGAACATACTACTGAAACATTTACAGTAGGCAAACCTGAATCACGCAATCACAGCATTGGTTATTTGATCTCTTGGGACTGTAGCTTTTTGTTTGGGGCTTACATGCATTACCTCAAACCTAATCACATTAATGACCTGTCTATATGATTTTAGCTAGAAAATTTATATCAAAATAATTATCGAATGATTGAGTAAGTATAATGTCTGTATTTGGCCAGTGAAACTGAAACACTGCTCGGAAGGCCGGAGGTGCTATTCATTAACCTTTTTCATACCAAGCATGAATTCACCTTGAGATGTCTATTTTCTTGACTCAGTTTCTCGACCTCTGTCTGCAGTCTCTTGCACTCTTCCGTCACTTTTCTCCTCTCTGTGTCATCCATGGATGAACTGGTGGTTTTCCCTCCACTTTTCTCAGAGTTCAGAATCAATGGAGCTTTAACGGTTTCCAGATCATTCTGAACAAAACCAAATGTCTTGCCTCAGAAATCAGCACAGTTCAAATGTTGTGTAAACTAAAACTAATGTTAGTTATTAACATCATAATATAAGTCTCACCATCTGATCATTTTCTGTAGGCATTTCGAACACACAGCGCAGTTTGGAGTCCATTAAGTCATCTGGCTTAGCTTCCTTCCACTGAGACAAACAGAACATAATGTTCACAGACATATAATTACATAGTAATTTAACATAAATGTTAAAATAAATAAACAATATTCTCTTTATTATTTTCTTTCTGTTCTGTGACTGTGTATGCTTACAAGTGCTTCGAGGTCTGAGGCTGTGCTGGGAGCAAAGATGCTCTGGACCATGAACTTGTGTTTGTTCTTTTCACTGGGGTCATAGTCAAAGGGCTGCAGCATCACTGGAGGAAGGCAGAGAAATAATCAAGTTGAATAAGAGAACAGAAGAGCATCAGAGCTGAATAAACACCGGAAGAGGAGAGAATAGCATCAGAGCAGAATAAACATCGGAGGAGAGAATAGCATCAGAGCAGAATAAACACCGGAAGAGGAGAGAAGAGCATCAGAGCTGAAAAAACACCGGAGGAGAGAATAGCATCAGAGCTGAATAAACACCAGAGGAGAGAATAGCATCAGAGCAGAATAAACACCTTTTGGAGAGAAGAGCATCAGAGCAGAATAAACACCGGAGAAGAGAATAGCATCAGAGCAGGATAAACACCGAAGGAGGAGTGAAAAGCATCAGAGCTGAATAAACACTGGAGAAGAGAATAGCATCAGAGCAGAATAAACACCGGAGGAGGAGAGAAAAGCATCAGAGCTGAATAAACACCGGAGAAGAGAATAGCATCAGAGCAGGATAAACACCGAAGGAGGAGTGAAAAGCATCAGAGCTGAATAAACACTGGAGAAGAGAATAGCATCAGAGCAGAATAAACACCGGAAGAGGAGAGAAGAGCATCAGAGCAGAATAAACATCGGAGGAGAGAATAGCATCAGAGCTGAATAAACACCGGAGGAGAGAATAGCATCAGAGCAGATTAAACACCAGAGGAGAGAATAGCATCAGAGCAGAATAAACACCAGAGGAGAGAATAGCATCAGAGCAGAATAAACACCGGAAGAGGAGAGAAGAGCATCAGAGCAGAATAAACACCGGAGGAGGAGAGAAAAGCATCAGAGCTGAATAAACACCGGAGAAGAGAATAGCATCAGAGCAGAATAAACACCGGAGGAGGAGAGAATAGCATCAGAGCAGAATAAACACTGGAGAAGAGAATAGCATCAGAGCAGAATAAACACCGGAGGAGGAGAGAAAAGCATCAGAGCTGAATAAACACCGCAAGAGGAGAGAAGAGCATCAGAGCCGAATAAACACCTGAGGAGGAGAGAAGAGCATCAGAGCAGAATAAACACCGGAGGAGGAGAGAAGAGCATCAGAGCAGAATAAATACCGGAAGAGAGAAGAGCATCAGAGCTGAATAAACACCGGAGGAGGAGAGAAGAGCATCAGAGCTGAATAAACACCGGAGGAGGAGAGAAGAGCATCAGAGCTGAATAAACACAGGAGGAAGAGAGAAGATCATCAGATCTGAATAAACACCTTTTGGAGAAAAGAGCATCAGAGCTGAATAAACACCGGAGGAGGAGAGAAAAGCATCATATCTGAATAAATACCAGAGGAGACAATAGCATCAGAGCTGAATAAATACTGGATTAGAGAAGAGCATCAGATCTGAATAAACACCAGAGGAGAGAATAGCAGCAGAGCTGAAAAAACACTGGATTAGAGAAGAGCATCAGAGCTGAATAAACACCAGAGGAGAAGAGACAAGCATCAGATCTGAATAAATACCAGAGGAGGAGAGAATAGCATCAGAGCTGAATAAACACTGGATTAGAGAAGAGCATCAGAGCTGAATAAACACCAGAGGAGAAGAGACAAGCATCAGATCTGAATAAATACCAGAGGAGGAGAGAATAGCATCAGAGCTGAATAAACACTGGATTAGAGAAGAGCATCAGAGCTGAATAAATACCAGAGGAGGAGAGAATAGCATCAGAGCAAAATAAACACCGGAGGAGAAAAGAGCATCAGAGCTAAATAAACACCGGAGGAGGAGAGAAAAGCATCAGAGCTGAATAAACACCGGAGGAGGAAAAAAAAGAGGATCGAAAGCTAAAAAAACACTGTAGGACAGAAGAGCAACAGAGCTGAATATATACCAGTGAAGGGAGATGGAGGACCATATCTGAATAAAGACCGGAAGAGCACAGAAGATCATCAGAGACTGAATGCACACTGGAGGATGACAGGTGCCTTAGAACTGAACATATACACAAGTTGAGGACAGAAGAGGGCAACAGCTGATCAATGAATTACAAGCGTCCCAAGTTTTCCACACTCACCAGAGACAGAGGTGGAGGCTCCAGGTTCTAGTGCTCCACTGTTGGGCCGGACACAATATCTTTTCGGTGCTGTGGTTTTAACTTTGAAGCAGATTTTGCTGTCAGATGGGTTCTTTAGTCGCAGGGTTGAGGTTACGACATCTGTGAATGGTCCTGTATTGGCAAAATATTGTAAACAGTAGGTTACAATTGGACTCAAGCCAAAGATAGTTTCTTTTTCTCATACTGTGTTGTTGTATTTCTTCCAGGAGATGCCAATACAAAAATCTAAACATTTACATCATGTAATATCAGTGGTAATATTAGAGGCATTGATCAATTATTATTATTAAAGCCAGACCATATACATATTGTATGTACAGTGTATGACCATGACCATATAAAGGCACACATAAGTCACCAAGAGGCATATGGACCGTTGTACTTTGTTTTTTTAAATGAAATGTTTTCAAGATGTTTCAGAAAATTAACACAGGTTGCATAACGGTATATAACAGATGTTTATTTCGGAGTCACCTAGTCCCCTTTTAAAATACATGAACAACTGCCACTTCCGCCTAAGCGCATTCCCACGGAGGCCTGTGCATCCCTGGGCCTCGCGTGATTCTCCAGCCGAGCAAGCGCTTACCTCTGAAGCGGAGGTCATTCGAAGGCTCCAAGATAAGAACCTGGTCCGGTTTCGACATGACCACCGGTAAACGGTGCGACGGAACACGTCACTTCGGTGTACTGCGTGGGAAAAAGAGGATTCGAATGATTATTATAGGGCTTTTGAAGTTACTTAAACATTAAACTTGAGGCGAGACTCAGCTGACAGAAGTCTTTAAGAGCGCATGCGCGATGCTTCCAGCGTTTCCGATTCTGGTTTTCTTAAGAAAATCCCACGAATTATTTGTCTATATTAAACAACGCATTGATTCCATTTCATTTTGTATAAATAAGAAAAAAAATTCTCCACTTCACGAAAAAGTACAATGATTCCATGTTTGTTTAAAGATGTTCACTGGCTTTAATTGTTAAAATAGATGTAAAAAGGCAAGTGAAAAGCTTTTCAAAAATTGAGTGCCATTAAAAAATACAAATTAACTTCAGGGTTCAATAAACATAGTAACACAATCACTATACCACACCCAACCATAAATGTAAAAAGTTAAAAAGATAAATTTGTACTAGCGACAAATGACCACCAGAGGACGCCAGGCTGTGTTCTATGTTATCTCAATGCGGACTTGAATAGTGTCTCACATGCTGAGTGAAGCTAAAGTGCCAACAATCGCCCCCCTGTGGCTGGCTGTAGAATGATTTCCCCTTCCAATAGATTTGCATTTTTTTCTATAATTGTAAGCAAATGGTTTGAATGATTTTCGATTGTATCGGATAATTATCTATACAACGGAAAAAGGTAAATAGTTGTACATTTATTTACATGTGGCTCACAGTGACTCAGTTACTGACCAACCCTGAACTGAGACGTCCGTTGTCATCACGTCATGAGTAAAGATGAGTAAACACCACATTCATTCATTCTTAAATTCTTGTTTATGTGAACAAAAGTATTCACACGGCCGCCATTTTAAGAATGAACGAGAGGCTCCCGTGGAAAGAAACCCAGAAGAAGAAGTAAACATCCATGGCATTAATAACAATCCTGGAACTATTGCTGAGATATTTGATAATTTATGTTGAATTTCCATGATCATGGTTTACTTATAGGTGCAGCCCAAGACTCATTTAGCTGTTGCAAACGTAATCTTACCTTAAATCAAATACCCTTGTCTGAAACTGCAATCCAATACTGTGCTGTAGCCTTTCTAAGCACTTTGTTGACTTCATGGGTTTTCCAGTACTTTAAGCAGCAATCATGGGCAGCCACGTCTTCACACACAGGTGCTGCATTGTTTTGGTGATGGAAGAAAACACCCCAGTTCGATTTCTAGCACAGATTTAAAAACATTTACAGAATTTAAATGTTTGGTGTCAGAAAATATACTTATTTATGGTAACAATTGTGTTTGAGCAAACAAACTGAAACGACTAGCTTGCTAATGCTAACATTACCTCAAATATTAACTATGTTAAAACCTTTCACAAAATATAATCACAGAATAAATGTTATTAATGTTTTAATATCCTCATTAAAGGCAATTTTTCTTCTGAATCCTTGATGTAGCCCCACCTCCACCTTGAACTCCTCTGTCTGACCTACAACACATCTCACTGCTGTCTTACTCCTCTTATACATATCCTGAACTACTCTGACGTACTTCTCTGCCACTCCTGATACCCTCATACAGGCCCATAGCTCCTCTCTCGGCACCCTGTCATACACTTTTTCTAAATCCACAAAGACGCAGTGCAGCTCCTTCTGACCATCTCTGTACTTCTCCATTAACATTCTCAGAGGAAAAATTGCATCAGTAGTGATCTTCCTGGGCATGAAGCCATACTGCTGTTCACAAATATCCACTTCCCTTCTTAACCTAGCTTCCACTACTCTTTCCCAGAGTGTCATTGTGTGGCTCATCAACTTTATGCCTCTGTAGTTGTTACAACTCTGCACATCACCCTTGTTCTTAAAGATTGGTACTAGGACACTTCTCCTCCATTCCTCAGGCATCTTCTCACTCTCTAAAATCCTGTTGAATAACCTAGAAAGGAACTCCACTGCTGTCTCTCCTAGACACTTCCACACCTCCACTGGTATGTCATCTGGACCAACAGCCTTTCCACTCTTCATTCTCCTCAGAGCCTTCCTCACCTCATCCTTTTTGAATCTATTCAACTTCCTGCTCTACAATATTCACCTCTTCTTTCATTAACTCCTTAAAGTGCTCCTTCCATCTCCTCACTTGTTAGCACCTTTCCATCTCTATCTTTAATCACCGTTATCTATTGCACATCCTTCCCATCTCTGTCTCGCTATTCTGTACAATTCCTTCTCGCCTTCCCTCATGTCTAGCCTGGCATACAACTCATCATATGCTTTCTGTTTGGCCTTAGCCACCTCCCTATTCACTGTGATTCTTTGTAGTCCTGTCTACTTTCTTCATTTAACTCAATGGAGTCACCTTGTGATTATTTAGCAAGCTGGGCAGGTTGTGGAACTTAGAGGGGAGTCGCACAGCAGATACCAGAGATACCAGGCTTTGTATTAACTAATAATAAAAATAAACACCACCTCACTGTTTGTTTAATTTATTGTTTAATAATCACATCATAATTAACAATTAAGCACAATAAACACCTCATTCAAACCAAAAACACAATGAAATTCAGTTTTCAAGGAAAAAAAATTTCAAGATTAAAGAAAAACAAACAAATCCTTACAAATGGTGAGAACCGGTTGACCCATCTCAAAGTTTCTACTTTATTAGTTTGATTCGTATTGGTTTTAGAGCTTAATATTTTCCTGCACGACAAAATAATGCTCATGAACATCTGTTTCTTCAGTTTAGCCTTTGGGATATTGTGTTCCAGGGCAACATTGCATTTCTCCCAAATCACAGGAAATTTGTAACTTTCATTGAAACTATTACAACAATAAAAAAACAAAACAAAACAATTGGACCACTCCTCTCTCTGTCTGTCTGAACAGGATGCCCTGGTCCTTCATGGCACAAAATACCCTGTGCATTTCACACACATTCATTACAATAAAACTTCTTCCCGTTTTAGTTTGACAGTGTTATTCTTTCGCTTGTAAGACTAACGTTTATAAAAAGCAAAGGATTATGAGAGATTAGAGGATGCTAAACTCACCAGAAACCCCAAAGTGAACCACAAATCATCTTGTGTTGTTTTATAGGCCTTCATGGATATTTGCATTTGTTGGTGTTAAAATATGACGCCCTAAATATCACTGAATGATGTTGTTTTTAATATGTTTCTCAAATGCACGAGGAATATTTAACATTTGATCAAAACGCTTCTGAGGATTAACCAAATACAGAGAATATTTTGGTAAACGGTCACATTAAGAGGAACACTGGAGAAATACCGATGCATACCAAATTAATTGCAGCATTAAACTCAGTTCTTTGCCTTTTCTGACTTTGTTCACCGTGGCACTGATTTTCCTCAGTTTGTGCAAATATTATATGCATAAATGAAACACTATAAATATACAGAACTATTTGGGAGTGAAATTAATGATGTTTTTGTTTTCCAACTTCATTCAGACACCGATTACTAAACATTATTAATGCACCTAAATCGACAAAAAAAAGCTAAAAACAGCTTAAAGATTAATATTTACACTCATCTCGATTCATAAATAATATCTGCTCTTGGCCAAGCATTTTTGTATTTTTTGCTTCTTCCGTGAACAATTTAAATACACAAACACATTATAGCATTAATCTAAAACAAGCTAGATGTTTTCCTCCCAAGGAATCCCGTGCTTTATCTGTTCCTGTACTTTTCTAAAATCAAAAAATGGGGTCTGCCATTTTTAACAGCCTTATTGCCTTAAAATTTCCAGGATTAAAAGATGATGGTATGACGAGGTGATGGTATACTCATACTTCTCATAAATGATGAAAATAAAAGAGCACAGCCGCATCGTCATCCCAGTCACACCAAGAGGACACTGAACCAAGCAGCTACATCAAGCGAATAACTTTCAAACCCCAAAAAGGCTATTAGAAGATAACTACTGCTACAAAGAGAAAAAGCTATAGTTTGACCATTAAACCCAGCAGGAACTCACATGAAAGTGCCCAAAGACCTCCCAAAGAACCCACCTCCAATAACAAAATCCTTTAACTAGAAGTGCACTTCTTTATCACACACTGCGTCTGATCTGGAACCCTTTGCACACTTGGGTTGTTCACTGTGCACCTTTATACAGTTCTTTCCTTATAGGCATCAAAGGAGAGCGTCATATTGCTTTACATCAGCCTGGAAAAGAAAAGCACCGACGGACCACAAGAATAAAATAACGCGTGCTGGGAAGCCTTGGATGAGGGTCTTCGCTACATGTTCAAACACCAAAGCAAAACAGTGCTTATACGCGAGTCAAATCTACAGGAGGCGGAGCGAAGGAGATCACATGACAGCTCTGGGTGCACTGGGATAGTCAAAATATGTTTTTAACAGAATTAAATATATGTATTATCCTTCAGCTTGTACAGATTACAGATTTATTAAAAAGCGAAGTGATTAGTGACTTTTATATTAGTGTCTTTATTAAAAAGTAAATACCACACTCACAGATGTTTAATTAGCTCATAGCTCTCAAAAATATTTTATTTGAAACTAAGTCTTGCATTTTTGAGCTACTTTGAATGTGTTTTGTGCATCGCGTCGAGGGACATTTAATACTTTTTTTCAGTTCATTGGATTTGAACGGTAAAGTTAGGAGCTGTTCCATTTCTACCTTGTAGCCCTTCCCCTCAGTTTTGTGTGTTCGGAGGAGATCAAGGGGTGTTCCAAATCTTTTGGACAACGTTGTGTGCAGCCCTCCATTTCCAGGGAAGGCTGAGCCACTCTTCATAACAAAGGGCTAAGATGGTTGCCAAGGAGGCCCAAAAAATAAGTAAGTTATAAAAGATTTAAATCATAATTCTATGTTAGATTTCAAGTCCTTTGTCAATATATAAGTCAGCCAATTTCAGTAGTTTACAGGGGGGAAGAATCATTAGTTTAACATTAAAAATGTGTCACTCGTCGCCTAATAATATTAACGTTACACAAAAGATTTGCATATGGTACGTTATGTTCATGGATAGATCTATAAAATTGTAAAACTACCAGAAGTGATCCTTTAGAACCAGTTGGCCCAATTGAAATAGGATTTTTTTCCTTCTTCTTAGCACTCTGTTTCAAAGGCTAAGGGAACGGTGTAGAGACAAGTGGGAATGGAACTCAGCCTAAGTCTAATCCAGCGCATTTTAATAAAAGCAGCGTGTCAACTGATTCCGGAGTGCCAGCTGAAGCTCATGAGGAGACGGCAATACATGGGGCTCTGCCTGAAAGTGCCCTCAATGCTAAGGATTTCATTATCACCCAAAAGTTGTAAGCCTAGGAGAAACAGTGTCCTTCATCTGTATTTTACAGTCATGAATTGGATATGACCATTAGTGATTGAATGTTAATTATGATGCGTCTCAAGTAAGTAGAATTTTGACTGAATGTTCCCAAATTGTAAATGAATACAAAACCTAAGAAATAGCCTTCGAATGACTGAAAGCAGTTAAATAGCAGAGAGATCTAGAAGAGTGTGAGTGCATTAAGATTAAATCTCAGAAAACAATAATGGAATACTTCATGGTCTGCAGTTGGCAGCATGTATCTGTCAGGTTTGAGACGTAAGAGTTACATCCTACCCTACACAGTGAGTGTGACTTAATCTATAGCCCTATTCGGACGGGACTTGTTTCACAGGGGGTCGTAAACGTTTTCAAACCCATCCGAATCTGCAATGTCTGATTTTTCTCTCTCAAAAAAACTAATCGCTAAATTTAATCCCCTCCAAATGTGGATGCCTGAGATTGCGGAACACATTTTTGTGTGTTTTGGAACTTGCCATACAATCTCTGGTGCGCTAGAATTTAAGCTTCTGTTTTTTTTAACCCTACAACAATAGATGAGGATGAAACCTCGTTGACAATTTAAAAAATGTCTCACACATTCATGGTAACGTCGTTTCAGATATTCAATGCAGTCTTTCCATTTCTCCTAGTTGAATGCATTTAGTAAAGATGGACACACTTTTTTCCTAATGGCCTCCCACACCTTGTGCTTGTGTAGATATTTCGAATTGGAATTGAAACGTTGGTTCACTCCTAAAAAAACATCAACCCTTAGAAAGTCTGGCGCCCTTTTGAGCATTTTTTTTAACTCTATGACAATATGCTGTAATAAATTCTCTTTAAAAGTTTTTGGGCACAATGCCTTTATATATTATTTTTTTTGTGCAACCCCAGCTTCTTTTTTTTACAAACAATTTTCATCACATTACACAGTTAAAAAAATGACAGAAATTAATAATGGGAATTGTACTTTTGGTACAATTTCAGGGTTGTTGTGGATTTTTTGTAAAAAAAATCTTTGTAACGGTTTTATAACGAAATAAAAATTCATAAATCCTCCGAAAAAGCCAAGACAAGGAAAAAACAAAAGTGAACCTTCCCTAAACATTATATGCTGTCCCTAGCACTTTTTTGCATTGTGCTTTTTTTGCCAGAACTTGGAAAAACACAAGCCCTATCACAAGAATTGTGCTTTATCCCTTCTTTTCAACACTAGATGGCACTGACTTGGGGTCTATAAAACAAAACTGAAAGACGATGGTGTGTTTTAATTAGAATAACCATTCAAAATTTTTGTAATAACTCTTGTAATATCAAAATATCAAAACAATCAACCTTTTTGAAACCTACACATTATTTTTTAAATAAACATAAGACATTCCTACCATATTCAAAACATATGCTGTAATTGGTACACACACAGTGCGTACAGACTCCTAAGGGTTAATGCCAACGTTTCCACCCGATTCCAGTCTTTTCTTTTCACCGCAATTGCTCTGGTGTTGTGATGTGAGCTTGAAAAATCACAGAATTGTTAGTCCGTCAAAATCAGCACATGATTTCAAATAAACTTAGTTTGGAAAACTAGTCCCGTCTGAATAGGTTTTATGAGTCGGTTAACTCTGTTTTAAGATAATAATATTGCATTATTTGTCATGTAAATCAGATTAATGCATAATATAAATTAAAAAAACAATTCTCTATAATTAGTTAAATTCATCGAGGGTGTCTCAATCAGCTTCCTGGTTCTCACAGTGCTGGCAAAGGATGAACAAGAATGAATTCATTAATAATTTTGTCCTCATCGCACTGTTTCTCATTATGAAGTTAAATCATAAATAAAAAATTCCAAAGGTTCTTTTCAATGCAATTCCCTAAAAATGGACGACACCCTTACCAGTGAATTAGGGAGCTGGTTTAGTCTCACCCAAACAACCAACCAATCAAGAGTCTCTGTGGTGTTATCACAGACCAATGAGAAGCCAGAATCATGTTTGGAGAGGAGAGTCTATGATGCCCTCGATGTTCTGGGAGGAGTTGAGCGCTGGGGTGGTGTGTGAGCGAGGGATGCCGCTAGGCGCCAAGGTTTCGATGAGCGAGACGCTGCTGCTGCAAGCCGCAACAGGCCAGATGATGATGTCTGCGCCGTGATCCGTGCGAGAACGGGCCTTTTCGTGGAAACGTAGCTTGAAAGACTCAATCTGCATCACAGAGTGTGGAGAAAGAGAGGGAGGACAAGGGGTAAATGGGTGGGGTGGAGGGAGGTCAGTGGAGGGGGTGAAATGGTGGGAGCAGTGGTAGTAAAAAGTTGAGTTAGATGCCTGAAAAATAAAAAGAGGCCAAGATAGTTTGGTGGTCAGAGAGGGGCACTTTAAAACCTGAGCTAAGTACAGAGCCACTACTGAGAGTAATACTTCACCTTGAATGTAGCTATGTGATATTTCACCACTAGAGGTCGCATTTCTAACACAAACCTAGCATTATTTACTTAAAAACATCCCGTCACATGACCATGATTGAAATAAGTAAGTCTGATCATGCTAGTTTAGATCTTTTACATTTTCTGTATTTAGAAATCATCGTAAACATAGTTTGCAGCCCGCTTATTCCCTTTTTGGGGTCACAGGTGCAGAGTACATTGGGCGAGAGGGAGGGGTACACCCTGGACAGGCCACCTGTCCATCTCAGGGCATATTCGGTGTTTAGTTTCTAATAATCTACCATTCCGGTGTATGTAGTTCCTATTGTCTTCAAGTGAAACATTTTTAGCCCTCTTTTGGAAGGACTGCATTTGTGGGCGGGGACATGATTTTATCCATTGGCAGTTGTCCTTGCGAAAAACTGATCCAATATGGCGGTGCGAAACTCTTTTCATTGGCACCACTTGTTCATTCTGATGTGTGATGTCCCATTGGTGTCCATGGATTTTGATTGAGGCGCATTATCGCACGAAACTTTGGACAAAAAATTTGGATCAGTGTGTAGAGGCCTTAAAAAAGATCGTTACTTCCCTCATGAGAGAATTCCAGGAAATTCGGAATCCCATTTTTCAAGATATTTATACAAAATCTTTGCTTTTTTTGGCAGAAATTCTGTCTCTCGCGTTACATCCGTCCACCTTTCTGAACTGTTGTTCTGATGTTACACCAGGGGGCAATTCTCACTAGTTACGAGGTAAGGTTAGACGCTAAGTTAGATTAGTGAGGCAAACTGCAAAAATTGAATGTAGCCTTAAAAGCAAGATGCGGTTAGAATAAATCACTTTTACTTACTTTTGTTGTATTTTTTTTATTTTCACAAAAACTATATTGGTGGAATGAATGAATGGCATTTTGTGGGAAAACCTTTATATATTTTAAAAAATTTAAATAAATAGATTTTACACAAAGAGCTTTTTTTTGTCTCACTACAACGTTCTTATGTTTTGGAACTCATTTGTCCTTCAGCGAATCATGTTGCTATTTGGTGAATTTTGTATAAATATGTTTGCGAACACACATCAAATTCGGGTCAAAATTTAAAAAAACAGAAGCTGAAAGAAATCGGACGTAGGCAACAAAGCAGAATTGACCTGCAGAGTAAACAAGTATGGAAGCTTATGTGTAGCAATGCAATATGTAAAATGAAAATGCAAGCTCCGTTTCATCTGCCAGTGAAGTCAACGACCTCACCAGCTCTGCAGCCGTCAGAGCATTTTTAACATAATTTTTCCTACACAGATCCATCCCATGGCCCGATGATTAAACTAACTAATGCAATTAGAGTAAACAACATTACAGTGATTTTGCTACCATTTCTGCATGTTCCTTAAGAATATCCATTCAACTTGAGTAAAGCATTTTCAATTACATTTTGTGGAAAGGGTCAAATAATTGTGTATTTTACAAAATGAAACTATGGTTGTAAATGGTATTTTGCACATATTTAAATTCGTTACACATAAGCTTCCTAAATCAAGGCAACATTAGTCTCTTCAATTTGCATGACGTCAATGTTTGTTTTAAATTTCCATATTTCATATAATGTTGTAATTCATTAATAAGATAAATAAGTTTTCACATTTTTCAAATGTTACATTTAACCGATCTCTGGAACAGTGATAAATCACTCAAATACACCAAAAGCATTTCGCTCAAAAGATTATTACATCAGAAAAATACTTTCAAAAAATGATAACTTAAAATCATAGCAACACAAATAAGCAATGGTGAAAATCAAATTAATAATGAGTGGAATGGAGTTAAAATGAGTGACTTCTCGATCACTAAAGCATCTCTACTCTAACTTGGGGAGTATTCTTCACTCTAAAACTTACTTGTTTCAGGAATTAGTGCATCCAGGGCTTGTGGGTGAGTGCCCTCCTTCAGCCCATTCTCCTGGGCTCCATTAGGGGGTGCCCCAGCGCACTCTGGCTCGGGGGCCTCGTGGGGCCCCTCAGCCTAAAAACACACAGTAGGATGTCAATAGAAAGAGATGGGGGTGAAATGACAGGTGAAACACGTGTGGTGTGAATGTAAAGAGAATAAATGTGGAATTACAGTTGTGCTCATAAATTTATACATCCTGGCAAATTTTCAGATTTCTATGCCATTTTTCTAGAAAAATTATTGATGACGCAAAAGCAATTTTCCGAAACTCGACAAAAACTAAGGTTCTGGAGCGGCCATCTCAGTTTTCTGACATCAATATCATTGATCCACTCTGGGGAAAACTCAAATGTGCAGTTCATGCAAGACAACCTAAGAATTTACAAGAGCTGGAGGCTTTTTACCAAAAAGAATGTGCTGCTTTACCAACAGAGAAGATAAAGAACCTCATCGACAACTACCTCAAGAGACTTCAGGCTGATTGATGTTAAAAGGGGGAATCCAACCTTAAACAGCTGTTTGATAAAAAAAAACACTAAAGACTAGTGGGAGAAATCATTTAGTTTCAAAATTAATTTTTTCTAAAAAATGGGCAAGAAATCAAACATTTTACCAGGGTGTGTAAACCTATGAGCACAACTGTACATTCATTCTGTACCAAAGTGTTGAAGAAAACCCAAAGACAAGCAAAAACAAAGGTTTTTTCCTCATAGTAGATCAAAGTGATTTTAAATGGACATGTTAAGTATAGATGAATATGAATCAGCACTGAGTGGTCATGTGACTGAAATGGATAGCTATAGGCTGAGGGGCTGTGACATCATCATCATCCTAATCGCCACAGCTGTTTAAAACCCACAGAGGAGGGTTTGGAAAATCCCAAACCATGGAGATCTGTCTTTATCTGACTTTTTCTGGCTGTCCTTTGTACATAGAAAAGAGAGCTTTTTGGCCGGAATGTAAACAAATGCTCTTCAAATCAAATTAAATCAACATGAAAACCAAACAGGATGTGGCGCTGTTTATGTGTAGGTATTATAAAAGCGTATAAACAAAAGAAGAGGTTGTAAGTGCGGTGTTGTTTTACTTTCACAATAAACGAAGCTCCCACCTTGACTTGTCCTCCACCAGGCTCATGGTTCACATTATCCATGGAGCCCACCTTGGACTGAGCTTTGTCCTTGAAGTTCACCTTGTGACTCTCAATCTTAACATCTCCTCCTCCTAGAAAACGTCAAATAGAGAAAAGTGAAAATAAAACCTTTGTATAATTGCACATAAATATAAACACTTATGCAAAAAAAGGTTCTAAAATGTGAAAGTTTAAGAAAATTCCAATAAGAAAATTCTGTAATAGAAAAATAATTTTGATTCATATTGCTCTGAGATAAAAAAGTTGCATCACAAACAAGCCACTTTAGATGAAGAATGCTTTTTCGTCTGCTTATCCTGAGGGAGACATGCATCAGGCTGTTTCTCTCTCAGGAATCCCCCCTCCTCACACTCCTTTGTCTCTCTTTCTCTATGCAGTTTGTTAGATACGTAGCTTTCTACATGTTTTTGAAGATAATAAAGAAGAGTTTTCTATGATACCTTCTTTAACCTTGTTTCCAGCATCTTCATAATAATGGATTGTCACAATATTTCAATAACAATTCATGAATAAAAACTACAGTACCTACAATTCTTAACAGTCCTTTAATAAGACTTTTAATAAGTAATCCAATTTGTATGTATTACTTGGAGTATATTATTCTGTTTCTATAGAAACATCCAATATATTTGACTACTTTAATAATATGGTAAAAAAAAAATTGTCTTCAAAGACAATACAAAAATAAATCAACAATTTGCTTAACATTTATAGTTACACTTTGTTGTAAGTTTTATGTAAATTTTCCCCGTACCCGGTTTGTGTTTGATGTTGGACTTGGATCCACACTTGGAGGTAACTTTACTCAGGTCTATCTTCTTATTGAGAATCTGAACCTGTGAACACAAATGCACCCGACATGAGATGAACTGATGGATGCCATACAACAGAACACGCAGATCAAATCAAAACGAGGACTATGAGAAAAAGATAAATCCATGAACTGATGGAGCCAAAAGAACAATGGAGGGCACGGCACACTAATATTAGCCCCATGGCAGTAAATCTGTAGCTGTTCAATTCTGAGGCTGTTGCTGTGCCTCATGTGCTTACCAAGCTGTATGGACTCATTGTTATGCGTCAGCACATACTCTTGAGCACGGGGGAAATGCAACTTCTGGGACACACTGGTTCACTACTAATCAAGGTTGATGTTGGTCAATCATTGTATTTTTGATTGGGGCTGTAACAACTTATCAACATTATCGACAATGGCAATTGTCTTAGCCGACATTCAACAGAAACAGTTGTGTACGAGGCTTAAAACTGGGGGAGGAAGCGCCAAACTCTGCTAGGTAGTTTTACTGCATCAACAAGGTCTCTCCCAGACAAAGATTTTAAAGCAGATGGGGGTTTCAAGATATGCTGTGTAGTGGGAAAATGATTTCTTTGCCATCCATGTATACATTTTAATTGTGATTTTAATTGTGTGTGCCTTGAAGCTTATCCTCCTGTGCTCCATGATATGAGGATACGAATATCTCTAGACCCCTAGGCACCACACCAACACGCCATAACATCTCTGACCAGAACGTAGGAATCAACTCTGGCGCCCGACATCCTACATACGTAAGGTGTCTAATCAGAAGGACATGAATGACGCACAGGAGGGTGGTCTGACATGTTCACATTGAGAACGCTGTTCTCTGTGCTTGTGGTCTTCTCACTGTGAATCATCAATAAAGAAGCTTCTTTTTACAATGGTTTTCTGTGCTGTTTGTTTCCTCAAGACGGTCTCTCTGTATCAGCAAGGTGAAGGCTCATTTTCACCACAGCTGTTCAAAATCTTGTGAAGAAGCACAAAGAAATGGGCAATGTTGAGGGTTGCAGACACAGTAGTGAACTAATGGAAGAGGTTTGAGTGTAATCAGCTTAGAACTGGCAGAAACCACCCACTGTATACATAATCTGGCCAGAAGTGGCTTTCATGGAAGAGTTGCAGCCAAAAGTCATACCTCAGATGTGGGAGAAGGCCAAGCTACTAAAGCATGAGTGAAAACATAGGAACTGGGCTGTAGAAAAACAGCAGATGCTCTGGTCTGTCCACTCAAAATGTGTAATTTTGACTGCAGAATCAGACAGTTGTGTTCCATTGAAAACTGCAAGTGTAACTAGATGATTTGTTCCAGTTTTGGTTCACCATATTTTTAATAGGTTTGGTGGGACAAGGCATATTTAGAGAGCATGGAATGTCTATCAGGCAAGCTATCCATGAAAGGGCTCTAGAGTCAGGAAGTGATATGAGCCTTGAGACCCCCTTCCAAGCCTAGAGACCCCTGTGTGGCGAAGAGGTGGAGGTGGGGTGCTTTTGTAAATCCGCCGCTAGAGATCATTGCCTGCAGTGGAGATGGGGGACCTTTGCCTGCAACGGTCCCGTGCGCCGCAGGACATTCAGAAAAGGACTGGACCATTATTTCTAGGAGTTTTTGCCTATATTAGAACATATAGGACAGTAGGAATGAGGGCTAGTGGGTAGAGAGGGCAACCACGTTTCTATGTCCTGCACACTGTCCATTACACCATGGGGTGCTGGTTTTAATCAATGGCCTGTATATAAACCGCAGTTTTCGCCATATAAGACGCACCGGTATATAAGACACACCCAATTTTAAATGAGGAAGATCTAGAAAAAAAAGATTCTGAACCAAATACTGTAGTAAAATATTTTATATCAACTGTGTAAAAGTTAACAGCAGTCTAAGAACAATTATATGCCAAACATGAAAAGTCAGTAAAGCCAGTAAACAGTAAAAATAACAAAAAAAGGCTGTAATGTTTTTATTCTAACCCCAAAAATTCCTCAGGACAGATCCACGCAGTCATGGTCCTCACTTTCTTCCTCACTGGTGTCAAATAAGATGTTGTCTTCTATTCCATCCAAGGCATTACTAATTCCACACTTCTTAAATGATTTTATAACAATGTCCTCCTTCACAGAGTCCTACGTGGTAGGATGACGAGCAGAGATGACTCAGCGCGCACCGCCGGGTGATGGGAATTTTCCTTTATAATACTACCATCTAGTGGTCATTTAGAGAAATGTGATTTGAGAAACTTTTAAGAGCACACGTCATACTTCAGTCCCACCCCTTGAGGAGGCTTTTAAGTTGAAATGAGAAAGGAGGACGGGTCTCTTCTTCTTCCTGCGCTTGAGAGGCTCGAGGTTCTTCTTCCAATGCGGATAACACGTGTGTAGGAAATACGTTGAGACTGCTAAATCTTTACAATAAATAGCTGCATTTGCTGTGTTCTCTCTCAAACGGTCTCCAGTGTTTATTATCAATTGAGAAGGCATATTTTTTTACCATAACCGGAGCTTGGCCGAAGCCGCGGCCTCTCTTACTCCTCTCCTACGGCCGTGACCGCCCTCCGCTCCGCTCTGCATTCGCCGTATAAGACGCACAAACTTTTCCCCCTCAGTTTTGGGGAAGAAAAAGTGCGTCTTATACAGCGAAAAATACAGTAATTCAGTATATCATATTTAAGAATTGAAATAATCGTTTAACTAAAAAAATGAATCGCTTCTGGGAATAATCATCAGTTGCAGCCCCATAATTGTTAATAATACATTTCAGTGATTGGTTGTTACAGCCCTAATTCACTAGACCTTGATTTTCTAACCCATTTGGGAGGCTTTCTGTATTCCAAATGAAAACATTAAATACAACAGCTTATATCATTAGTAATATATATTAGTTTTATGCTCTTACCAACCCAAATGGAGTCAGATTGACTGATTTAATATTACCTTGCATTCCTTGCGAAACTACTGTGACGTTAATCTCTCATACTTGACAAAAAAAACCTAAAAGGCTTAAGAGGATGCAGCATTATTGACAGAATTTTCATTTTGACTAAACCCTCTGTTATTAGTAATGTCTAGAACACACAAGCAACACGGAGCAACTCACAGAAGCACTGAATGGGAGAAACGAGAAAATGAACATGATTGGCAGAAGGACAACTGCACCGCATGCATCGGCGCTACTTACGTTCCCTCCACCAGGAACATGTTTGATATTGTCCTTGGAGCCCAAGCGCGAGGTCACATGACTGTAGTCCAGTTTTTGAGAGACTATCTGAACCTATAAGAAGCACGGCATGCGGGAGCAGGAATGGGACAGCGGGGGTTCAGGTTAGAGAGGGAGGGCACAGAGGAATCAAGCAGAAGCTTCTGAAAGCAGACAGCACCCCACTGACAGGATCTAAGAAGATAGGGTCAGTTTAAAACCATGTCCCAGGTTTGCTGCTAGCATGCGGTCAAACGCTGAGTTCTTGTTATTTTGGCTTGTATTGTTATTCGTCTTTTGCATCTCCTCTTATACAGTTGTTGCTACAGTCACCAAACTATGCCAATGCCTTTAGAAAGTTAGGTTTGGTTTATTTTACTCATAGTGGCATGGGGAACATAATATTATGATGCTGACTCCTCCATACCAACTACCCCTTTTGCCCTAGCAACCGAATAAGCAGATCTATATCTCAGCCTTGCTATGCATCACCCATATTGAGAAGGAAACTTTTAAAACCATCACTGATTTCTCCCTAGCAACCAGATTGTTTACCTTAGCAACCAACTTTAAAAAAAAACTCTATATGTCAGCTCAAAGAAATCATTGATAAATGGGGTTTATATCACTCCTAATCATAAGGAGCATATTTAAAAAAAATGTTTTTCAAAGCACGTGTATAAGCCAACATCAAAGTTTGTGTACAAACTTTAGCCATGTACTTAATTTTACAATTGTTAGGAAAGATTGTAAGGAAAGTTGTGTTTTACATAAACAGTGGAATAATGTACAGATAATGGTTTCTAAGAGTTTCTTTGCCTTGCTTTCCCTCAAGTTTATTGAGATTTCTCAATTGGGGAAACAGCTAGCCATCAAGCTAACACTCCCAATGTAAAATTCCATAGACTTATGCTAAAAATATTAGCATATTGTCAAAAGCAATATTTGTGAAGAATTGCACTCTTTAAATGCCTAGAGTCATAAGGAGACATTATTTTAAAGGTTAAAAGTGTGCAGTAAACTAATGGAGTGAGAATTTTGAAGATAATCAGAAATACTGACAGAAAAAGACATCTTTTCTTGTTGCTTTACATTTCTTTTACTTTGTAATCCAGTCAAGACAATAGGCCAATATATTTTACTACATTTATTTTTGCTATTTTTATAAAATCATTTTTAAAACGATAATTTAAAATAAAAATAAATGTTCTAAAACTCCTCATTGTATGTGTGTGGCAATTGATATTAAAATTGGAATTTTGTTCATATTCTTCATATACAACTCCATTATAATCAAATCTAACTAAATATAGCCTTACTTAGGCTCCATAAATGTAAGTTTACATTCTAAGAAAAGAGACAATTTAGGGGAAACATTGGCATGTTTGGATTTACACAGATAAAATATGCCAAATGCCTTTATTAGTTTGAATAATCACGTATGTTTCAACAAGGGATTCACCAAACTCATGTAAATGGGTGTGTTTCTGACCTTTCCACCACCCGGCTGGTGCTTGATATTATCTATGGAGCCGATCTTGGAGCGGACGTTCCTGACATCTGCAGCTGCTGCGGAACCCGGTCGAGGGGCATTGGTGCTACCAGTGTTAGTATTAGAACTGGGTCGAGAGGCGCTGGTGATGTTTCTGGAAGAGCTGGTGCTAGCTCGAGTAACACTGGTGGTATTGGCGCTCACTCTGGTAGAGCTGGCACTGGCTGAGGGTCGAGGGGCACTGGTTCGAGTGGTGCTGGTGTTGTTGGTTTTTGAAGGTTGTGCACGAGGCACCGGTGGTTTCTTCTCTGGCGCTGAGGTCGTGGTGCTAGAGATGGTAGTGGTTTTTGTGGTTCTTGGCCGAGAAGTGGCGATAGGGGCGGAGTTGGAGGATCTAATGGGAGCAGGTTTAGAGCGGGGAACATCTGAAACCAGAAAACCACCAGTTAGTGTGAGGTTAGTCGCACAACGGTTTAAGAAGCCGATCCAAATGGAACACTGGTGAGATCGCTCAGTTAGTGACGTTCATTTGAGTAAGTGATACGGCTAGGACCAAATAAGTTAACCAAGACCACTAACACAATGGGTCCACTCTAGACACCACTTGTGAAATGTAACTGTATTGGGATCCATTTTGACTTCTTCAATAAAAAACCCATAAGCTGGCATAACCCCTTGATTCTGAGACATTTCTACTGCATTGTGTACCCTTTAGAACAGGGGTGTCAAACATATGGCCCGTCAGGACGTCCAATCCGACCTGCGGGATGCTTTTGCAGGGAGAGCTAGAGAGATATGGAGAGAGAGAGTGAAGTTCACTGTGAATAGGATAACAAACGTAGCATTTTAATAAATGCTACATTTTTAATAATAAATCGCGAATGAATTGCTTTGCTAAATAGTTTTGTAACCAAGTATTTAGCCTTGCATGTCTCCGCCTTGTAGCATTGCGTTAATATGACAGGTCTATTTTTTCTCGCAGAAGAATAGGCGCAGTGAGCAGCGCGGGCGCCGGCTATCTCTATGCGGCTCTGACTTCGGTTTCCCCATTAAATGACAATGATTCGTTCTGCTGTGGGCAAAACTGGTAACAATATCATCGCTGGTGTGCTGCTAAAAGCTTGTCGTATTTTAAAGTGGAAACTTTCTGTTTACGGTAGATTTTTAGTTAAACTGGGAGCTCAATATGAAGTTTCAATATGAAGTAAAGGGTTGTTCCTGACTTCTGAAGCACATTATACATGAAAAAAAGTAAAATTTGATTGTTTGGTTTTTCAAAACATTTCTGGAAATATTTGTTCATCAGAATGTTTTACTTTCAGAATCTGGTGAGAATCTTTGCTAAAAAGTTGAAACACAAAAATGAAAAACTACCAATAGGAATAATAAGATGTAATTATTGAACGAATCAATCAAGGCAATCAATGAATATTCTACATGATTTGTCTGGTCCGGCCCCACAGAAGCTCAAATTGTGCATCCCTGCTGTAGAGTTTCGACAGGACAAGAAAATGTGACACAACATCCTGTTGATCGCTGACTGGTCAATTGTTGAACTCACTGATTGGTTATTGGTCATTACAGTGTATGACACAAAGATGTTATACACTCACAGTGCTTCGTATTGTGCTTCAGCCTTTTGTTAAAGGCACAACAAACAAATAGTCTTCATAAAAATACCACTTCATTGATGAATCTAATCCATTCCAATCAGTGAATAAAACAAGGTTTCTTACAAAATGTCTAACTTTTTTTGAGACCTTAAAAACTACAAATTTAAAAACTACACAATAACATCAAAAACACATGTGCAGAATCTCAAAATTAGGTAGCAAGATAAATTTATTGCAGTAAACTGTTAGCAACTGCCCATATATTCAGTTTTCTCAAGCCAAGTATCGCTAGACCTAAACTTACTCAGAGCTAAAACATGTTTGTGGTGACTTTTTTGGGGGATTACAGAAAGCTGACATGGCTGTTGCATGTTTGTAGTCATAATACAGCAAATTATATTTGGACTAGTTCGGGGGTCGGCAACCCGCAGCTCTAGAGCCACATGCGGCTCTTTAGTGCTGCCTAGTGGCTCTCTGGAGCTTTTTCAAAAATGTTTGAAATTGGAAAAAGATGGGTGAGGGAAATATATTTTTGTTATAATATCGTTTCTGTAGGAGGACAAACATGACACAAACATTTTCCAATGCTGTAAAAAATGTGTAGAATAAATCTTAAATTTCAACATTTCTGTCAACGAAGATTTGCGTCACAGCCTGCGACACACGTTTCTATCAGCAGAACGAGATGCCAGGCAGATGGCTGTTGTAAACAAAACAAAAAGGTATATACTTTACCTTTTCAAAAGGCTGCTGTTTTATTTTTATAAATGCAGGATGCATTTTATTGCACTTTGTTTGGTGCCCCGATGAGGGGCACGTTATGCACGTTCCATCTTGTTGTTGTTGTTGTTTTTTCGAATCCTCAAAATAAAAATGAAATCAAAAATCGGAATTTCTTCATTGCATTTCTTTAATTTCATCAAAGCAATGAAACATGATTCATCAATATTGTAATGAAGTTAAACTTGAGGCGGCAGAGTAGTCACGTGGTGCGTCATTCTCTACAGGAAGAGCTGCAGGGAAAATAAATATTTGATCATGAAGCTCATTATGTATTTGTAGCCAACTTAGCCATTTTGAAAGTAGGCTAATACAGATACATACAGCATGTGTTGCCTTCATTATAAGGCTTCTATAAGGCGTTTAATTTTACAATGTTTGCTTTTTGTTTTTTTTTGGACAAATATGGCTCTTTCAACATTTTAGGTTGCTGACCCCAGGACTAGTTAAACAAAAAAACTCCACCACCACGAATCAAGCAAGCAACAACAAAAATAATTTAAGTGAGCTTTACATGGACATTGGAAAAATAAGACCTAGACCAGTGAATTTAAGGCTTTTTTAAGGCCTAACAAATTGGGTTGTTTAATGACTTGTTTAGAAATCCTATAAAATTAGTTAGCAAAAAACCCACATGACATAAGTCAAATAACAAACTTTAATGAAATAGAAAGTTTGAAATGACGGATAAAAATTAAAACTTCTACTAAAGCCACATCCTGTACTCAATGACACACATTTGAGAGAAACCATTTGAACATTAATACTCTAATCCTTGTATTGTCAGGACTCTGAAAAGACTTTATGTTCAGAAAAAAACGAAAACGTCTGAAAGTGCAGTTTTCAAGCAGAATGCTAAAAGTGTCGGATTAAAATGATCTCAAAGCAGCTCTTTGCTTCAGATCTCTGCAGACGCTGAACTGATCACGTGACTTTTTATCCAAATCTGCAGATGTTCCTTCAGTGAAGCTATCGATTTAAAACAGTCTGAAACCTGTCTGAAGAATCTGAGAGTGGCAAGTTTTAATCATCTTTTTAAAGTGCCACTCAATTGTAGGAATCCCATGTGAGCCATTCCACCGAATGGTTACCATTTTCTCTTCAGTCTCTGAAGCTACACTTCACCATAAAATATAAGGATTAAGATTTTTAAAAAAGAACCTTTCTTTTGCATTGATATGTAAATCCATATTTAAGGGTTATATTAAATACATTTATTTACAGAAATATCTATAATTTCTTAGAAAAAAAAAACGATTTTAGTCATGTCCCCAGCATTTTACTCATTCTTGTTACCCCAACCCATCCGAAAAACTGGGGAACTTCCATAAAACAGTTTTTCGGCAGGAAGTTGCATCAGGCCATAGGAATAACAAAGATAGGTTTCATAAATTTCTTTTTTACAAATTTGATGATGTTGTGATGATATCATTTAAAAAATACTATCCTGTTCCTCAAATTATTTCAGAGATTTAACAAATTTTATTGTAAAAATGCACAAATTTGGTAAATAACTGAATTTGCAGAACTTCCTGGTGCTAAAATCCTGTGTACCATATTTAGCATGTATTTGCTAATTCTTTGCTGTCCTGTTATTTAAAAAAAGAATAAAAAGAGAGTTATTAACAAGCACTCATCTTTTCAAATAAGTTACTTAAGACGGGACAATACCCATTTGGAATACTTAAGTGTGTATGCTACATTGAATCTATTTTAACCTCTTAGGACCTGAGGCCTATTTTCCGAAAATCCTATACTTTTACTTTTTAAGGCATTTCTCAGCTTTTACAAGGCCTAAACTGCAAATCTTGGTATCAAAATGAAGATAGGTTCTTGGGGAGTGGTGTGGATGAGTTAATTTGACAGTCAAGAACACTGGGTAAGAGTAATTGATGTTGGAATGGCCAAAAAATGAACTCGGCCTAAAAAAAAAAACACATGTTTCCTCCAATATCTCCTTATTTTACTTATAACGAAGCAAATAAACACAATCAATTGTAACCACTACATGTCAAGGACATCTGTAGCAAGTTTGGTGTTCATACTACAAGAAACTAATATTCTGTAGAGGTTTTGATTGAACAAAGTTCAGGCGTAATCCATGTTGGCACAGTTTGGCACAATTTAGCACAATAATTGAAATATGGAAAAAATCTTGTCCAAAGCTTCAGCTTCGTTCATAATCTTCTTTTCTTGCTTATGGGACATGATTTCAGCAAAAAAAACTCCTAAAGAAACGCTGTAAAAGGGGGTAGAAGCTCATTTACGCCATCTTGCTGCGCTTTTGGGAACGTTTCACTCACAAACGCTTTGACGTCGAGCTTCTCCGTGTCCCTACCCCCCGACCATCTGTCCAATCCAGGAGATCTATATATCGACGGAAAGCTCTGATTCTATGGAAACCAATCAGCTCAACCATTTTGAGACTGGCGGGATCGCCGACGAATCACACGACGCGCAGCGTGGAGAGACGTGCTCTTACGCACGGGGAGTCATTCCATATTTGGTGACGTAATGACGCCACAAAGCTAAAGAAATAATCAAAAATGGCGTTTGCGCGAAGCTATCGATCGGACATAACAACAAACGGACTTTTATCGCTATGGAAATAACTTTTTGTTGAAAAAAAAACGGCAAAGGTAAGACAAGATTTACATGCTTGCTTGGTTTTTGCTGGCGTTTTTTCGGGGAACTTTCGCTCCCTGCTCTGAAATACTTCATGCAATGTTAATGAGTTGCATATCACTGGATTCAGCTGGTTGTTAGCTTTCATTTAATGTAATAGTTTGGGTGTTTCCGTTTATATTGTGGATACATATCGCACATAAACAAAAACGTGGTCATGAATTATACTCCGGACATGTTGTTGTTTATTTGCATGGCGTTCGAGCTGTGGTTAACGAATATGAAATTGAATTAGATACGTTTTAGAGGAGTTTCCGCTGAACACAACAGTATTTAATATGTGTGGGTTATTCTCAGGGTTAGTGAGCTATGAGTGAAAATGTAACGCACAAAGGGGCAAGTCCCCGGTACCGGGGACTCTCGGGCTTAAGAGGTTAAATATCAGCTAAAAAATATTGACTAATAAGCTACAAGCAAGTGTCTTATTTGGTATTTCTGTATGCTAATGGAACAGTATGTAACTGTCATGGTGTAAATAAAAACAATACAATAGAGAAATGGTTCTAGATTCCAGGACACATTTAAGAAGCTCCCTTGGCAAGCGTTAACTTATATACTTGAAATGTTCCTTCTGTTTAATGCTTTAAAACACTTAATTTCTTTGTTTGAAATGGTGCTATGGAATGTTTGTGAATCATATTGTGTGATCTTTGGCATTTGTGATCAGTGCTCCATCTCAGAGAGAACTGGCAAACTGGATGAGGAAATGCAGATGGGTTGTCCATTATCACCCAAAATGTCAATAGGGCAGACATTTATTTAAAGAAAGGAATTCAGAACTTGAAAGGAAGTTGGAACGTCTCTTTACATTTAAAATGAAATTGTCATTAGTAGAGGTATCATTACTATTACAGTGCAAACCCCAAGTTCACAGCACTCGAAACATTTGGTAAAACAGACAATCCAAAAAAACAAGTTGAGTTGAGTAAACTAAAAAGTAATCAAACGTATCATTTTAGTTCATACAATTATGATATTTGACTACTGTTTACTTTAAAACTACGGTTCGGCAAATTTATACTTATATAATTATTGAAAATATGTACCTGTGGTTTTCAGGGTACTTGGTTTCTTTTCATCAGCTGGTTTACTCTCAATCTTTGTAGCTAAACACAAAAGTGAAATAGTGAGAAAAAAATACAAAACACTTCAACATACATCAAAATTATGAAGTGGAACAACAAAAAAATGCAAAACAGAACACAAATAACAGTGAAAAGTTATTTTTCAATATTTTAAAGTGTCAAAACACCCCCGTGACTCAGCAGGGTGCTTTCACACACCATTTTTGAAAAACCCAGGGCAAAGGGGGTGGTCAGCTGTGAATTAAACTGGTTTGCGTCAAAAGAAGAGTCCATAGAACACTGCTCATTTTCTATAATCTGTAATTATAGAAAGAGCATTTGGAGAACACCTTAGAAGTCGAGCATTACTCAGATGCTTCTCAAATTTGTTGATATATAGTGAACATTATTAACAGTGGGAGCATAATCAAATAGCTGCATACATTGTGCTACATACATTGTGCTACAGGTGCAAAATCATAAATAATTCCATATGAAAGTATCATTGGATTTATGAAATAAGCCTGGGTTAGAAAATGAAGTGATTGAATGTGATTTTAATTAAAATTTGAGAATTTTTGAGGAAAAGAATCACATTTCCCATACAATTAGACCAATGCGAACAACATATTATCATAAATAAAAGAATGTCATGACCACTCTAAATAAACAGCCCTCAGGAAATAAATTAGGAAAATGTGCAGTTAAATTAACAACCACTAGACGGAGCTAAATGATTAATATGTGGAGTTGAAAACCAAATATTGTTTCAATAATAAAATATGAAATTGCAAAATTCCAAGAGACTACATGCCTTTGCAAACAGTGTAGCTTCAGCACAGGTGACTGCCCTATTGGTGAGTAAATGACCGGTTTATATTGAGAAATCTTGCACAATGTGGTGGTGTGTGTTCAATAAATCAAAGTGCACGAGTGATTTCAGTAAAAAGGTGCTCACCTGGGGCTCGCCGAGCGGCAGTAGCGCTTGTCGTGCTGCGTGTGGTGCTGCTTGTAGCTGTTCGTGTTGCGTTTGGTAATTTCTCTGCAGTTGTAGATTTGTCTACTGTGGGCCGTGTTGAGCTGCCTGTGGCCTTAGGTACCAGGGGACGCTTCTCTGGCTAAGAAAAACAGGAATGATGGGAACTAAATGGTTAGATGGCCAGTAACAATTAGCATTTTGGGAAGCTGTAACACTGGCAGGAGCTAGAGACGTCTTCCTTTCAAACATGAATTTTCACATTTTTCCTTTAGCCTGTAACTTTGTCAATTTTTCCTAGCTCTTTTGTGTCTGCTAACATGGCAAACAACCATTTTGGAAATGTTGGTGTGTGAACACAATCACATTACCAGTCTCATGTGACACAAGGACGTTCAGTGGTGTCAGATGTCACAACAATAAGGAACTTCCCAGAACACGTACATGACTGGTGACCCCTGTGTCACCCTGGGTTAAAAGGGATCTTAGATGGAAATCGGTTTGAACAGAATGAGGCTAAAATCCACCAACGATTGTTAATCACCTCAAATCTTCACAATCCCATCTTTATGGGATTTGCAGAGCTTATTAAATCTGCTAAGGCAGGGGTGTCAAACTCATTTTGACCGAGGGCCACATTCGCATAATGGCGGTCCTCAAAGGGCCAGATGTAACGTATAAATGTAAAACAATGTAATGTAAAATAAATGCAACTACTCCTTAATGTTAAATAACTTATTATTTATAACTTATTCAAGTGACAATTCAGCTGCATAGAAACAATTGTATGCGTGTTGTTCTAATATAAATCCTTTTGATTTTTGTCAGCTTATGAAAACCCACATAACTCCATTAATGAAGGATCAAACTGTCCAAGTAAGTGATGTGGACTAGAGCATGAAACGGGAGTGGATTTTCACTCCTGTCCCATCCCACTCCCAGTGAAAAAAAATCCCAACCCATTCCAATCCTGGACCAGAGTAAAAAAATAAATCCTGTCCTGTCCTGCTCCTGTAGAACTGACTCCTGGTCCCATCCCACTCCCGCTCAAAATTACTCCCACTCCCATCCAACTCCTGCCAGCTTAAAAATACCCGTGTTCATTTGGAATGGATTCCAGTATAGTAAAAACAAGACATTGGTCACACCATGTGCATCTTAGTTGAATGAACCGAACCCCAAGAATATAGTGTTTGTATCATTTTTAGCCATTTTTCTTTTCAGAGGAAATAAAACTTTCAAAATCTGCAAATATTTGTTATTTTTATGTTAGAAATGCTCAGTGTGTAATAACAAAAAAGTTAAGAGCCGTTTTAAAGTAATATTAAATAATGTGAAAAATTACACCATAGGTATATTGAAAAACATTGTTGGGAATAAACCCTGTATAAAAACTTTTATTACATATGACTGGGATTGAGACGGTGACACGCCCCCTGCTGTTGCTGTTTGTGTTTTACAACTCACAGGTGCTCTCAATGATGGTATAAACATCTTCTTTCACTATTTACAAGTGTTTTGGTACTGAAATCGAACAGTTTAGTGTGCCAAAAACGGCGGAAGAATGCGAGGGTTAAATCTAACACTAATAAACCTATTACTACTACTAAGACGAAGCTTATGCTCTTATATACAGTATGAAGATTTTATTTACAATGATTTCACCGCTAACACATCGCTAAAGTTTTGGCTAAGTCCAAAGGCATTGTGGGGAATGAAGTTTTTTTTCTGTTTTGGGTTTTTTTTTTGACACTCAAAACTTTTAAGCTCTCGCGGGCCACATAAGATTACATGGCGGGCCACATCTGGCCCGCGGGCCTTGAGTTTGACACATGTGTGCTAAGGTGTTGTATGGAAGTCCATAATAGTAGTCAAAACAATTAGCTAAGAACAGCTTTTGCATGATGTGAGAGTGGAGCATCTAGTATTACCCAGCTTCAATGAGGGGGCTCAACAGTTAGGCACTGAGTTTTGTCAAACAGCGCTCTCTATCGGATTACAGAATTAAGGCCTCTACACACCGATCCGATCTGAGGTTAGCACAAATCTTCGGAATGCTTCTCAGCAGAGTGCTCTTCGCCTGAAGACTGCGTTTGCTGTACAACACAGTTGGCTAAATCTTGTAATCTTTATGGCGTTTGTCAAACAGCTCCCTGTGATAAGCCACCAACAGTATAAACTGCTATATTCTTCTTCTTCTTCCTGTTTTTTTGTGCAAAGTCACTATGAAAATGTGGGATGAGTGCCACTGAGTCATCAGAAGAGCCAGCTTTCATTGGTCGTTCACCTTGTGACAAACCAATCCAACATGGCAGAGCCAAACTCTTTTTAATTGGCACTTGTTTGGTCAGATGTGTGATGTCCTGTTGGTGTCCATGGTTTTCGATGAAGGTGCATAGGTGTGTAGAGGCCTTTAGATTCCCATCTATGGTTAAAATTGGGGGGTTTAGGTAATGGGATGAATGACGTGACACCACCTACTGCCATTGGGCTCAAAGCAGCCCTTTCAGAGCTGGTGAGGAAGCTGCCATTGACGGCCTCACAAGTGACTTCCTGTTAAGGGTAGAATCGTCGTGGTTTCAGAGCTCCGGTTCGCGTCTGGCTCACACACGCAGCCTGTTATATACAATTTATTTCGTAATTTTAAAGAAGAAAAATTTGACAGTGACTTCTCTGAGTTTGATCGTTGCCAGTGTAGATCATTTCTCACAATGTGATGCCAGCGGTAAGTCAGCTCTGTTCTGTGCAGCTGTCAATCATAACATGGACCCACCTAGCTTTTTAAGGGAAAATTGAACCATCCTGAACCACACGAAAAAAAACCTGAGCCAAACTATTGAAGTTTGTTCACTGTATAGATAAATACTTAAAACCGTTTGTATAAATGCCGTAGTTTCTGAGGAAATATTTTTTAAAGTTTGGCTTTTTCCCAGAGACTTGTATTGGGTGGTAATCATTCTGCTGACAGCGTCACTCTGCCGAGACACACTTGTGCCTAACTGATGCCAATCAATCATTTTGCAACGGTTAGCTTTTTAACATTTTAGCTGCTTTTAACACATAAATAGAAACCAAAAACGGAAAAGATTAGATGGTGAAGGGTTAATTTAGTTTTGTTCCTCACAATTTCATTTTGTCTAACCTTGTAATGTATTACGTTATAATCATTTGAGTGTATTATTGAACTGAGAGAATAAATGTGTGATAATGGTGTGTTTTTGTCACTCAATACTAGGCTTTTATTATGTCCGTTTGATTACTCCGGGTGCCTTTTCTCAGTGCAGTGGATCAAAGAAAATCCACCATTCCAGGAGGCAAAAAAACACACGTCGGACAAGTGGCTCAGCCAAAAAGCCAGCGGCAAATGGAAACTGTGCCCAAGCAAATTTGCATTTTTTAGGGAACAGATAAAAGACCAGGTCACAACACATTACGATGGGGGCTAGACGTTCGCTTTGCTTTTGTGTAATACAGTTAGAACAGTCTGGCCCTCTCCTGGCTTCTCTGAAATACATTTTTATATATTTCCATCAATGGCTAGGGTTTGATTTTTTTAGAGCACATAGTAGGTAACTAATCATCTACTAATCATCTAG